>VSMD01107730.1:0-173038 GCA_008750895.1 Mirza zaza
GTATTTTCAAAGCTTACTTAGTGCTTCTAACGCTCAGTTTACTTTGAGAACCATTGGTCTGGGTGATCTCTTTGGTCCCTTCCTGACTGGATTACCCATTTCAAGGATTAAATCCCTGAGTGCTATCAGATGGGTGCTGGGTGCTGTGGAATGTGTAAGAAAAGTTTAATTAAGACTGGGGACAGGAACCAGGAAAGGTATCTGGAGCATGTGACGATACCAATCTATCTGACGAGCAGTATAAAAGGCAATGAGCTTTTATTTAACATAATGAACACCTATTCCTTTTTTTTGCCTAGTTTTCATTTTTCCTATTTTTGAAAAGAATACCTTGATATTCCTCTGAGAAACCATTCCATTCCTAACTCTTCATCCATGTGTTTTGGGTGGGGTTAACCCCACCATGCTGCTGACCTCAGGGGTTATTCCTGCTTACTCCCCAGGGTGGGCATGGGACCAAGCTAGAAAAACGGGACTCAACACGGGACTTCTGATGGCTCGGTTGCAAAGGTGGGACACTGTAATCGTGGAGCTGGTGGCAGCCCTCTTCCATGACTGCACAGTATACAGAAAGGCCAACAGGTAGAAGGTAGACATCACAAATAAATCTTTGAAAGCACAAACTTTAAGGTTTTAAACAATGATTAATTTTATTACACTAAGATTGAATTTTTGTCAATGCATGGCACTGTGGACACATTTAATAGAAGGCTGACAGAATGTGAGAAGATATTGGTAATGTCAAAAACAAGAAGAAGGAGAAGAAGGGAGATTAATATCTTTTAGAATATACAAGAAATTCCTGTAAATCAAGAAGAAAAAGATTGCAAATGGGTGCATAATATGAACAGGAAATTTACAGAAAAAGAAACTCCAAAAGCTAACAAACTTATGATGAGCTTCTCAAAACCATGAGAGAAGTTCAAATGAAAACAATCACATGTTACTTTATACTATTTAAGCTGGAAGAAATTAGGAAGCTGGGTATTGCCAAGAACAAGAAGGAATGTGAGAATACAGGGCCTTCCACGTATTGCTTGGTGGGAGTGTCAACCACTGCAGCTTTTTTTGGAGCAATTGAGCCCGACTTGGTCAATTCAGCTCTATAAAAACCACAAACTCAGTGGCCCATAAGTGCTGTTCCAGGGTCTATATACCAGTGGATTTCCCTACCAGGTCCACAAAAGGACACATGGAAGGGTTTTCTGTGAAGGCAAGGAGTTGGAGCTACCCCTCACTGGGAGAAGGAGTGAGGAAAATGTGGTAAATACATACTATAGATTATTATATAGCAATCATAATAAATGGGGAAAATATGCGTCTAGGGTTAGTAAATAAATGTAGTTACCAGTTACAGTGAACAGCAGGAAAGGCATATGGTGGAGAATGACGAGGCAGGATCCACTTTGGACAGATGGTTCTGGAAGGCCTGTCTCAGAAGGTGACATTTAAGGCGAAACCTACATGATGACAATGAATCATTCCTATGTAAGATGCTGGGCTATTAGACTAACGGCCGTCTTTTAGCTTCTGTTTACTGCTTGCTTGCTGACCGCCGCTAACCGCAGGGCATTATGGGTGCATTATGGGATGCAGAGGAAAAATGCTGAGACCGGAGCCTCTCGGCTAGGACCCAAAACAGGTTAGAGCCAATCAGGGGCAGGATGAAGTAAGAGGCTGGGGAAAGATGGTGGATAGGGGGCTCACCAATCACCGTAGAGGGCAGATGCATGATCAGCGGAGGCCCACCAATCACTGTAGAGGGCAGATGCATGATCAGCGGGGGCCCACCAATCACTGTAGAGGGCAGATGCATGACCAGAGCATGAACAGCTCAGGTATAAAAAGCTCTCTCCTACACCGTGCGGGGTCCCTGCCCGAACAAGAGGCCACAGCGCTGGTGCTCTTGGGCTTGGACCCTGGCTAGACAATAAAACTCCTTTTGATAATTACAGCCTCGGTGACTCTGTCTCTCTGTTCCACGGTCCTGTGGATTCCCGCTGTAACACCTAAGCTGAGGTGAATACTTTCCCATATCCCCCCGCACAACAACATGGCTGGCCTTGAGGGTAATGGTACTTTGGAGAATAAAGGAAAGGGGTGGTGGCAAAAAGTTCCCCAAAAAGGGGTGACCAAAGAAACGAAGCCAGGGGATGGAGATAACATTGACCAGAACTAGACATACTCATTTTCCTCTGAAACACAGTAGAAGGCCGGGCGCCGTGGCTCACGCCTGTAATGCTAACACGCTGGGAGGCTGAGGCAGGGAGGATCGCTCAAAGTCAGGAGTTTGAAACCAGCCTGAGCAAGAGCCAGACCCCGTCTCTACTAAAAATAGAAAGAAATTAATTGGCCAACTGAAAATATATAGAAAAAATGAGCCGGGCATGGTGGCGCATGCCTGTAGTCCCAGCTACTCGGGAGGCTGAGGCAGGAGGATCATTTGAGCCCAGGAGTTTGAGGTTGCTGACGCCACGGCACTCTAGCCCTGGCAACAGAGTGAGACTCTGTCACAAAAAAAAAAAAAAAAAAGTAGAGGAAAGTAATTCTCAAATCAGGACTGCAGGGACAATATTCACATGGGCAAAATAGACAAAGGCAAGGCAGCCAACACCAGAGTTACATATTAGGGACAGGAGCTGACAGGAAAAGAGAAGTTGCAATCCCTTCCTCCAACCCGCCACAATGTGTCTTTTTGCGCAATATCCTCTGGCAGCTTTCCTCAGAGGCGTTATCACAAATCGGCACAATACAAAGCGCTACAGAATTAACCAGGTTGCACAGTGTTCCAAATCCATGCCCACGATATACAACGAGCTTTTTAAAAGCAAGAAAACAAGCCTATTTTTAACAGAGGGGGACGAAGAGTAACACTACCCATTCATGAAAGATTGTTGCTAAGTGGAAAATTATTCTAACAACTTTTATTATTCAAAAAATCATCAGGACTATATAGCTAGTGAGATGAAGCTCTGGCTGTCCAAATGAGACCCATTCCAAACTATTGCCTTGGACTTTCCGACTGCAAAAATAATAATAATAAAAAAAATGCTTCTGGTGAATTTGATGTGTTTGCAGATGCATCTCCCTTGGTGTGTCAACCTGCTGCTTCCAAACGAGCTGCTAAACTTGGTGAGAAAAACCTGGTGAAGTTTTCTGTTGGCTTCCCTTCGTGGGCTGCAGTGACGACCCAGGCTCCATCATGCCCTCCCTTGGAACATTCACAGTTCCTTGGTGGCCTGGGTTAGATTGTATCAATGTGGCTATATGCTTTCTATTAAAACACTTTCTTTAATGTTTGCAGTAATTCACTGGCTGCATTACAAATTAGTCCAAAATGTAGTGGCTTAAGAAAAATCAAATATTTACCTCATAGTTCTTGTGGGTCAGGAATTTGGGAGTGGATCAGCTGGGTGGTTCTGTCTCAGTATCTTTCGGGCTGTTGCATTCAAGATGTTGGCTAAGGCTGCAGTCATCTGAAGGCTTGACCGTGGTGGAGGAGTCCCATCCAAGGTGGCTCACTCACATGGCTGCTGGGAAAAGGCCTCTCACATCAATCATTTAACCAAAGTGAGCGTGGCATGTTCCTGGCTGTGTTTAAGATGATTCCAGGTGGCACACATTTTTATACTTTTAATGGTTATGTATTTATTTTAATAAGTATTAAAAATAACTAATAGAAACACTGATTCAACAGATAATCTTCCTTAGAGAAGGCTAAAATATATGAATTTTAAAAAAATATTAAGTGAATAAATAATAGTAATGGTGGCATACGATTGCAACAAGAATTATAAAGATGAAATGTAAATGACATTTGGGAAGCACTGATCTAACATACATTGAAAATGATTACAGGGGGCTGACAGTTCATAATTACCTTTGTTTATTGTTATCACTCTTTTTATTACGCCCTCTTCTGTGGTAGCTCAGCCTGTGTTGTTCTTTACACATACCACTCTATGACTCTTTTCTCGTTCTTGTTGCGGCAATGTGTACAGCTAGTCCTACAGCTCTTGACCAAGCAAAGAACCGAGCAGCACACCACGAGTCGGAGAACAGCCTTTATTCCTCCACAGCAGGCTCAGCACACCTAGTGTTACAGCTCTCTTCCTGTCTTCTGTTCTTCTGACCCCCCACCCCTTCCTTGTTCTCCTTTTGCTTTTATACCCTTGGTAGGACTCCAAAAGCGTCCAATCAACTACAAGCTTTAACATCCAATCAGCAACAGTGGGATTCAAAAATTACCCAATCAGGATCACGCAAGCAGCGTGGCCGGAAACAGGCGGCAGCATGCGGCCCCGTGGCGTGCCCTCCAACTGGCCACGTGCAGCGCCGGCCCTCGGAGATGCGGAGCGATGGGGAGGTGGCAAGAGGCCGCGTCCTGGCGCCTGACATTTTCTGCGTCATTCTAACCCTGGAAACTCTTTGCTCCACTCTCTTTACTTGGGTAAATCCGACACATCCTTTAAGTTTTGGATCATACATAGTCTCATCTGAGAAGGAGGAATCTCCACTGCCTTTCCAGGCATCCTCTTTACACCTCTATCCCTGCACTTAGCACAGTGTACAGAAGTTACATGATTTTGTGCCTCTCTCCTCTACTTTTCTGGAGCTCCTGAAGAGAGAGACCATGCCTTATTCTTTTTTTTTTTGAGGCAGAGTCTCACTCTGTTGCCCAGGCTAGAGTGCCATGGTGTCAGCCTTGCTCACAACAACCTCAAACTCCTGGGCTGAAGTGATCCTTCTGCCTCAGCCTCCCAAGCAGCTGGGGCTATAGGCATGCACCACCATGCCCAGTTATTTTTTCTATATATATATAATTTATAGTTGTCCAGCTAATTTCTTTCTATTTTTTTAGTAGAGATGGGGTCTCGCTCTTGCTCAGGCTGGTCTCGAACTCCTAAGCTCAAACGATCTGCCCGCCTTGGCCTCCCGGAGTGCTAGGATTACAGGCGTGAGCCACTGCGCCCGGCCCATGCCTTCTTCTTCTTTGCATCCTTAATACTGAACACACTGTTGGCATGGGGTAGGCACTCAATTAATGCTTACCTGACCTGGGTTATTACCACAGACAGAAAAAGAAATAAAAGCAATATGTCTTCTTGTTGGCTCCTTAAAACTTGCTGCCTATCCAATGCACAGGGGCAATCATGAAAGAGCTTTTTAGCTATTCTGTCTTATTCAAGAACCTAGTGGCTATTAAATATTTCTCAGCTTGTCAAACGTGGGAAAGACAAGAGATGAATATGTTGAGGAAAGCAGAGCATGTGTTCAGGCTCTAGAACGTACAAACTTCTATTCGTTGTGACTGGTAACCTGGTTTGAACTGATAACTTTTAATTAGAACAAAACCTTGGGGAAAAAAAAAGTCCCTCCTGCATGCAAATGCTTCCATCTGTGATCCTATTAAACATTCGCTAGTTCAGCAGAGCCTTGCCAAACTGCCACATTATCTCTTCTTCCTGATAATTAACATTTGATCCAGCAACTGAGGAATGGTGGAACAAACATAGTCTATGGAGCTCATTCGAAATAAACTGAGTATTAAATAAAACACAAGCCTGCAACTTCATTAAAGTCTTGAACAACTTGCCAGGACTCACTTTCTCCATCAGCGTGATGAATCACTAGACTATGAAGTTTCCATGAGGACAGAAAAGGAAAATATACTGGGAAGGGGAAAAGATTTGGGTTCTATCTGCAAGAGAAAAAGTGTGAGCCCCACTCTCTGTGGGAACCTCTGTATAGTAGGCATGCCAACAGAGGAGAGGCAACCCCTCCTGAGAGTCTTGGCTCCCTTGTCCCTTGGGGACACCCGTGCCACTCGCAGCCCTGGGTGGGGAGGTGTAGGGGAGGAGAAGAGTTTGAATGGAGCAGAGATGGTGCTCTGGTCCTCTTTGGCCCTCCCCCTGGAAGGAGCCTAATCTCTGGGATCACACAGTTACCTGGACCCACCAGCCTCCACAGCTACTGCAATCTGGGCAGGAGTTGGGAAATGTTTGTGTGGGAAAAACTGACACAATACTGAAGGACTGAAGCTCCCTGAGGAGGACAATGGGTGGAGAAGCAATATGGCGCCCACCATCTCAGCTGAGGTCTGTACTGATGGGAAGTGACCACAAGGGGGTGGCGCACAGCCTGTTGCTTTGTTTTGAAGAAGCTCCCAGTTCACTGGTGGCAGCAGCTTTTGGGCTCATGGGGGTAGAAAAGCTCTCCAGCAGATCTGGAGGTGTGAGGGAAGGAGAAAGAAAACCCCCCGCCTACCCTTTTTATGGGACTCCAAGTTTCTCGGGGGTCGATCTCTGTCAATATTTTGCTCCTTCACGTTCTGCTTTGCAGTCTCTGGTGGCTTCTGCCACTTTTACCTCATAATTACACCTGAGCTATGTTTTTTTCATCTAAAACTTTTCCTTCTTTCTGAGAAAATCTGGTGACCAATGTCTCTAGTCAGCCATTTTCTCAGGGTCGAGCTCTAATTTTCTTCTTGCACAGTGCCTTGTGCAAGGCAGTGAACCTACTTAGGCTTTAGTTTTTCCTCTGTAAATTAGGGGTTTGGACTACATTCTTGCAGGGTCTCTCTAGGTCAAATACATTATCTGCAATTCATTCATACGTTCAATAAATACTTACTGAGCACCAACCATGTGCGAGTCACTGCTCTAGGTCTTTGTGGGCAATCAGTAGCAAGATAGACAAGGTCTGTGTTCTTTGGGGACTTTCAGTCTGGTGATGGAGGTGAGTATTAAGCAAGTGATTATGCATGATTGTACAGATAATTGTATTGTTACACTAAATGTGGTGAAGAAGGGCAGGGTAGCATGAGTGTACATGGCAAAAAAGTCTAGAATAGTCTTAGGGGTCAGGGAAGGCTTTCCTGAGGAAGCTATATTTAATACCTGCTTCTGTAGGATGAGTAGAATTAGCTCAGGGAAAGAACAGAAGAAGACTAGTCCAAGTAGAGCTGGGTGCTCCCCCACCTGCCCGATACCCGATGAATGTTACTACTATATGTGCACATAAGTGTTGATCAGTTAATACCAATTTGATGGTGAGTACAAGTGTGCTTGTTTTTCCATTATTGTGACACTTCACTTAGTAGAATGTGCTCCAGCTCTATCCAGGGTAATATAAGAGGTGCTAGATCACCGTTGTTTTTTTGTGGCTGAGTAGAACTCCATGTTATACACATGCCACATTTTATTGATCCACTCGTGTATTGATGAGCACTTGGGTTGTTTCCACATCTTTGCAATTGTGAATTATGCTGCTACAAACATTTGAGTGCAGATGTCTTTTTTATAGAATGTCTTTTCTTCCTTTGGGTAGATGCCCAGTAATGGGATTGCTGGATCAAATGGTAGTTCTACTTGTAGCTCTTTGAGGTTTCTCCATACTACTTTCCAGAGAGGTTGTACTAGTTTGCAGTTCCACCAGCAGAGAATGAGTGTCCATATCCTTCTGCCTTCAAAGAGATTAAATTCTAGTGGGAGGGGATAGGTGAAATCATACCTAATGGGTACAGTGTACACTATCCAGGTGATGGGCACATTTATATCTTTGATTCAAGCAGTACAAAAGCAATCCATGTAACCAAAACATTTGTGCCCCTATAATATTCTGAAATAAAAATAAATACATAAATATAAATTAAAAAAATAAATATATTGTAGTGGGAGAAGTAAAAGAAACAAAATAAAATGAGTAAATTATGTAGTGTAATTGTGACTGGATGATTATGAAAATTCTGAGTCTCCAAATGGCAAACAAGGCCAACAGTCCAAAATGGCTGCCAAAATGGTGGCAGAGAGAAAAGGCTGAGTGCATACAACCTCTTGTAAAAAACCCAGAAAGTTTTAAAGGTCAGCGTATTCAGTCACACACACACACATAAAATCTCTTTTAATATTTTATTCACCATGAGTATTTTTGCATTAAAATGTTACTCATCTAGATGACTGAGTTTTGTGGCATCCCCAGACAAGTGCCTCCTTTGGCTCCCCCAAGTCCTGCATTGCTTACTACAGTCTTGGGTGTTTCATCCCGATTTCATAATTAAGAAAACTCGGGTCTAGGCAGTTAAATAATATTGTCTAGGGTCACACAGCTATGAAACGGTCAAACTGGAATCCAAAATCTATGTTCTTAAACACTATACTATGCCATTTTTTCCCTTCTACTGATATCTGAGAAAAGGACATTTGTGTTGTGACACTTGTGTAGTGAATAGCTTGTAAGATAGAGAGAGTGTCTCCTTAAGGAGCATGTTGGCTTATCTGAAATGATAAATCCAAAAGATCCTAGCAACGTGTGTGTTTCAATAAATATGCATGTTTTCAATTAGTTAGCTATGTATTATGGTTATTTTGCCAGTCTTACGTAGACTTACTTATCCATTGTTATTTATCTTTGTATACAGTTTTAGTGTTTGTTATGGGCTGAATTGTGTGCCTCCCTCCCCCAAATTTGTATGTGATAGTTCCAAACCCCAGGACCTCAGAATATGCTATATTTGAAGATACAGTCTTAAATGAGGACATTAAGTGAAAATGAGGTCATTAGGGTGAGCCCTACTCCAAAGATCTCGTGTCTTTATAAGAATAAGCAATGTGGACACAGGAACAGAGAGGTGACCTTGTGAGTGACAGGGAAAACCGTCCTGCACTGGGACATGGCCACTCGCCGCCTCCCAGCCACTCCCCGCCTCCCAGCCACTCCACATCCCTGCGGGCTGGTTGGACAACATGGCCGGTGTGCGCTGCTAGGGCTGGGCCTTGTGTCCAGCCAGGCTCTGCATGCAGACGCCTGCTGTCCGGGCCCGCCCTGGGTGCTTGGCCACGGGCTCCTGTTCTCTGGCCTCCCAGACTGTGTGATCATGATTGGACACTTTTTGAATCCCACTGTTGCTGATTGGCTGTTAAAGCTTGTTGCTGATTGGACGCTTTTTGAGTCCTACCAAGGGTATAAAAACAGGAGAACAAGGAAGGGGGGTCAGAAGTTGGCTGAGCCTGCTAGCAGAAAAAAGACTGTTCTCCGACTCTTTGTGTGCCACTCGGTTCTTTCCCCAGTCAAGCGCTGTACACATTGGCTGTTAACACTAGCTGTAACCCTTGCCGTAACAGGAGGACTCAGGGAGAAGATGGCCACCTACAAGGCCACCTACAAGCCAAGGAGAGAGGCTTCCGAGGAAATCAACCTGCTGACGCTTGAGCTCAGACTTTCAGCCTCCAGAACGGTGACAAAACAAACAATAAAATTAGTTTCTGTTGTTTAAGCCAAAGTCTGCAGTACTTTGTTACTGTAACCCTCGTAAACTGATACAGTGCTCAGTATCTAGCTCTTAAATAAATGAACTTTTCAAGGAAACCATTTCTCCCCCTGAGTTAGAGAGCTTTCCTACTGCTCACGATAACAGCTTGCGTATCATATCATATCACCCACTTATCACATTGTTTTGTAATACTCTCTGCATTTATTATTTATTATTGCATGAAACATTACTTATTATATCTGGTGCCAGGGACAGAAAATCTGATTCAAATAAGATTAAGCAAAATGGAAACCTACTGACACTTCAGGAATAGATCTAGCTTTGGGTGTGTTTTGATTCCAGGACTCAAATTATATCACAAAGGCTGATCTCTTTTTTGTCTCTTAACTCTGCTTTCCTCCACTCGACTGTCATTCTGAGACAGAAATTCATCTTGTGGCAGGGTGGGTGCCAACAGATTCAAGCTTTCTCCCAAGTTCAAGATCAGCAAGAAAAAAAAAAAAAAAAAAAAACACTTGTTTTTCAATAGTTCCAGAAAAATCCCTGAGGTTGTAGCTCCATGGAGCAGGCCACATGCTCATCCCTGAAGTAATCAGTGAAAGCAGGGGTTGAAACACCCAGGTCTGGATGGAGCCTGGTGCCCCACCAGGAAGTCAGAGGTGGAGCCAGACACCTGACACCCAAGGACTGAGGGAGGGAGGGGAAGTGCTGCCCGGCAGAAAATGAAGATCTAGGAGAAGGGGATGCATGTTGGGCAGAAAAAAAAATCAAGTGTTTCTGATGCTTGTTTGTTGCTCCCATATGACACTAAGCTCTCAAGTCTTTCTCTATCTTCTGGACCCAGAAAGGTTCCCTAAATATAATAATGGGCACCAGTAAGTGTGTGTTGAATGAATGAATGCAGTGGACGTGGAGCCATCAGAGAAGCATGAAAAGGCGATTTACGTTTCTTCTACAACCAGGACACAGTGTGAGGAAAACAGCCTGAAGCCTCACAGCCCGAGCCTGGCCTGGGGGAGGAAAATGGCCCCTTTCTCTTCCCCAGCGAGGAACACGCAGGAAGCCTCCTCGGTGAAATTGTGCACATCGACTTTGTGATCAAAATTCTTATCTGAACATGGAAGAGTAGGTGAAAATGAAGACGTAAACAAATGAGCAATATGTGAGAACAGGAATCCTGGCCTAAAATTTTGTTCTTTACTTCAGCCAGCAAGTGGGAATTATATCAGATAGGCTACAGAACCACCTAGTGGTCAAAGAGCATCCCTACTAGTAGCACAGACATTTGTATGCCTCCATTGGTCATCCTGGGTCTGGGGAGTGGTGTCCCGTTTTGTCACCAGAGAGAGGGTCCAGGTGCCCTCCCCGGCTTCCGCCTTTTCTCCTACTTTTGGGAATGCTGCTGAGAGCAGGAATTTTGGATAAAATAGGTCAACGATGTTGACTTTTCATTGCTACTTTTCTATGGGAGGTTTTGGGGAAAGGAGAGGTGTTGATGGGATACAGGAGGCTGAAAGATTTAAGGAAAATTTCAGTTCCACATGTCTGTCAACTCCTACTGTGCCGAGACTCCTCGCAGGCGTGGGATTGTATGAAGAACTTTCCATTTCTAGTCTATATACTTTTGTATGGTTTGAACTATTTTACAATATGTGTGCATTGCTTCTGTAACAAAAAAAGAGGACGTATTTTTAAACATAAAGAAATGGATATCACTTCATCAAGGGCTTTGCCCAGGATCAGAGTGTAGTCAGCCTGCAGAGATCTATCTACAAATCTCCCACACATATTTCTGAGATGTACAGCTGGACATACAAGCATAGACGGTGACTGTGGCAGTAAATGGTGCTGACTTGTTTGTATGGGAAGTTAGTCCACGGACCTCGTTAGCTTGGGCACTTCCCCAGAGAGTCTCGGCAACTGTCACTCATCCCCAAGGGACTTGGTTCACTGGGGTGTTTGGAGGAAATAAGGCCGGTAGATGAAGGTGAGATGGTACTTCATCATGAGACAGTAGTCATGATTCAAAATGCAGTTGGGTGGTCTAGAGGTGCAGCTCTATGATGTTCTACATAGACAATCCCATGGGTTTTAGATCATAACGTGTGTATGTGTGTGTACAATAGAATTACTGGTAGTTAAATACATGGCATTGCATTTAGAGTAATAAATACCAACGTTGTATTTGGGAATGGCAGTCTGTGGCCCAGTGGTTTAGAGAGGAAGAGACACTAGTTTCTGCAATAACAATTAGAAGAATGTTGTAAGAATTCAGGGCCAATCACTATGACAATTGCCATGGCAAGGAAAAGACTGTTTGCCAGTATCACATCCTCATTGTGCCCATTCCCGTGCCTGGCGTGGTGTAGACAGCTAATAAGTATTGGTCGACTGAACGTTTGCATGACCTGGATGATTAGCTGTAGTATTGTAGAGGATGGGGGCTCGGGAGAGACATGAAAGAATACAGAAGATGTATCTAGTACAAGATATAAGAAGCTGTGGGGGAGGAAATCAGATGATGACCCTGCAGTCTCAGTGGTTAGTGGAATGGCTGTGAGAAAGAGAATGGAGAGGGAGAGGGTGACAGAGAGGGAAAGGAAGGAGAGAGGGGGGAAGGGCAGGAGGGAGGGAGACAGAGCAATGTGGAGGTGCAGAAGGAGGAGAGAGAGGAGTTCCACCGTGCATATGTTGGGTTTGAGCTGACAATGTGATATCTTAAAGGAATGTCCAGCAGGCAATCTATGACAGGGACTTGAGCAGGGTGAGGCCCCAGTGTTTGGGATATAGACTGGATAACGCTAACAGGGAGGCGAAAGTTGAATCTGTAAAAGCCAATGATCTGCCATGGAAGGCAAGATGTAAAGACAAGATACAGAGGGCCCAGTGTTGAGTTCTGGGGAACTTTTATTATTTCAAAAAGTGTTGGGAACATGGGATAAGCATCTCCAAGTGCCAGTCGAACTCTTCTTTACTAAAGGCTAGGTAAAATTACTTGACATTTTCAATGTAGACTATATAAACAGTTGTTCAAAGCCAGGTATGAAGTAGAAAATCCTTCTGAGATACACAGAAGAAAATATTCCCACCTCTCATTTGTGATCTGTTCTGAAATTCTCAAAAGCAACAAAACCCCAGGTACTTCAATGAAAAAGCTTGCAGCTGAAGTTTGCTCTCATTCTTCTAGTCCATTGGAGTGTACTTTTCCCCTTCTATTTTTGCTTTTGTCTCCTCTTTGTAAAGAGGTGTTTAAACCTGTGCATCAAATCCTTACAAAGCAACCCAGCCACTAAGGGGAAATCAAAAGGGAAGTACAGTACATTTATAACAACTTTGCTGGGAATCAGTGGGAGAGGAAACCAAAAGGACTGCTGTCCAGGTAGGTGACCCCAGAGCCCTGGGTGCAGCTAATTGGCAAACCATGAAGTAACACAATGCAAGGACCAAGAGAGGCTCAGACAGCCTTTTTAGGATGAAACGATGATAGCTTTGGCAGTAGCCATTTTTCACTTCCTTTCTTCCCAGCTGCCCTCTTGTACATGAAATGGAAACATTATTAGTGATTACTCTGCATTGATGCAAATATGATGGAAACAATACACTTTTTACTAAGTACGTATCACCTAGAAGCAGGACCCAGGTGTTTCCTTTCTGAAGGAAACTCCCAACAACACTGAATAATACTGAAATCCAATGTCAACAAACATTGTGCACATTGACAGCAAAGTCCAGGGATTCTCAAATCAAATTCTTAAAGCTTTATAACACTGTAAATACAGCTCCTTATCCTACTAAAAAGGGGAGAAATTAAAGAACAATCATTTAAATTGCCATGTTTGTGTCCAGTTTTAGCCAACTGCTTGTTCTACTGTATTAATCTGGTAAGTGTACAAGGTAAACAAATCAGAACTATTTATAGCTCTGAAGCTCAAGTGGAAATGAGATATTGGCCAAGTGCAATTATAACAAACATGGGGCTTGTTGATATTCCTTCAAATCATGCATTAGGATAATGTCCTTCAACTGTATTAACCTTCATGAAACAAAGAAAATTCCAACAGTGGATCTTGTCAAACTTATTATCATCAGATGTGCACATCAAATTGAGTAGCTAGGTACTTGTTTTATTTGAGCTGAGTGGATGAATCTCATTGAAGATATGTTCATTATTCTGCAAACAACACTTGCATTTTTTAAAAAAGAAATCTCAGTAAAGCAGGGCAAACATCATGTGATTTTATGAGTCAGTCCCACAGAATGAAAGTCATGGCCAATATTCATATCATTTTACTGGTATAGATGTTTCTAGATCCAGATGATAATGAATTACATGTAAATAAAATGCAACATACATCTGGCACAAAAGAGGAAAAAAATTCTGTATTGTGATAATTTTTTATTTTTTAAAAAGGTAATATCCGTCACCTAGCAGAAACAAATGAAAATTATATGCAAGACCGCTGGTCAACTTTTTAAGCACAATATATGCAAATTAGGTCCAAAGTAATTACATTCACAATTGTAAGAAAAAATTTGTCTCATGCTATTGCTGCTACTATTGTTGCTAAAACTACTATGGTCCATGATAATATATACCACCTACTACATACTGCATGCTTTTAGTTGACAAGACACCGTGTTAAGTCCTTGGCATTCTTTGGTTAATTAATCCACAAAGCCTCATGAAGTAGGTGTCCTGCAGGTGAGAAAACTAAAACTGAGTCAGGACAATTCCTGAAGTTTCTAGTGGAGAATTTGTTCTTTGACCTCTGATCAATCAAATTATAAAAGCCTGGGCTCTTAACAGATATTTTATCTCCTGACAAACAGCAATTTCTAGTGAGAGTTTGAGTGGGACTTTTGAATCCAGCTGAAATCATGACTTAGAAGGCAGATGTATTGCATTTTTTAAATAATCTAAAATGAGGCTAACACCTACATCACTGGCTTGTTATGATCTTTAAGTGAGATATTGCACGTGGCACATCTGTCACATGGCACGTGAGGAGAACATATTGGTCGTTGCTGATTCCACTCTACTATGCCTTTTTAAAATGGATATTGGAAGGCACATACACAAAGAATGATTACGCTTTTGTCACGCACTAAAGGTAATAAGATTTGTCAACTAATCAAATGCACCATTCAATTAGGAATTGATATCATTGATTAATTTGCATCTCTCTTAATAAAGGTGGATTTTTTGAGAAGAATCTCATCACACTCATGAGGTTAGTGCTAACATAGATGAAAGTCCTTGGTATGAGACTAAATCAGGTTACTTTATAAGATTGAGAGGGGCACTGATAAGCCAAGAAGAAAAAATTAATTTAATGGTAGAATATCAAACTCTGGCTTGTGGGTGATGTGTCTGTCTAATAGTAATATTTTTCAATGCAATTAGACTGGAAGGAAAAATATTTAAGCCAAAATCACATTAAGAGCTATTACAGCAAAATTATGTTTTCTCTCTAAGGTATAGTTAAAACTTCCAATCAATTCAAGAGGTTTGGAAAGGGTATCTAGTCATTAATTAATTCTCTCATTCAATAAAATATTTGTGCCAGGTGGTAATGTGTGTGTGTGTATATATATATATAATGTATATTATATATGCATATAGTCTTTTTGCAAAGAAGATATGCTATATATACTTTCATATAGCCTGATACAATTAGAATATATCCAGGGAACACTTTACCATGTCAATATATGTTCTTTTTTAATGTGATTGAGACTTTATTACCACCACAAAAGCTATAGAATTTCAGAACTGAAATGCTTCAAAGAATCTAATACAATTTCTTAATTTTATAGAGAGGAAACTAAAGCCCCAAAATGACTTAATCAAGGTCTTACAAAATTAATAGCAGGGTTAGTACAAAGACATGTATTTTCTACTCTTAGTTCAAAAGCATGCCAGAAATGTGTCACTCTTAGTCATGTGAAAAGAAATAGATGTTGAGGTCACCTTTACATACTTGTCATTGAATACATGAAACATGTATGTCCTGATACAGACTACATGATTAAAGAAAGATGTGAAGAATTTGGAAGGGATTTAGAGAAGAGTCCAATGATAATCAGAAAAAGAAAATAAGTTGTGGGAAAAAGCATCAAAGCAGAGAATATTCTGCTAGTTAAGGTGGAAGCCAAAAGCAGGACTTTGTTCACAGTGGGCACTTAATGTTTTGAAACTGCATTCAGGTATGGGAAAACCTGGTTGAGCAAGGGTGGGAGACATTTCCCCAGTCACTAAACCAGGAAAATCTCAAGCAAGTGCCTTATAATCCTTCCCTTACCTCTTGCAAAAAAAAAACTATTTGATATTATTTTCCCCATCACTCGAAGATGAAGTATTTGGTCCATTTACTTTTTGTTTAAGGAATTGAGAATTGGCAACTTATATCTTCCAGATGCACAACAAATGCTACAAATACATCTCATTTCTATATTAGAGTCAATTAAAGTTCGTAAGAGAGAAATAGACATAAACAGAAGATAAGGATGAGACATCAAAAGACAGACAGAGAGAGGTAGGGGATAGAGGCCATACCCTGGGCATTAGCTAAAGTGTTCCTCTTTAAAATGCTAATCAACTGCCTACTTTTTATAGCTCTTTGTTCCAATTCACAGACTCTATTCTGATCAGAATAGCATAATTGCCAATGTGGAAGAAATGGTTTTGGGAGCAGTACCAGCAGCTAGAGCGCTTAGCCTGGGGTGAGAGGAGGATCAGCAAGGCAGGGGAGGCCAATGAAATGAATCCTGCTAGGATGGTGGTGAGTGGGTACTGTCTTCCAGATCTTGGGCAGGAACCACAGGTTCCCTGCTTCAGTCTCAGAGAATGGTGATTTGATCCCATCTCCTACAAAAACAGAACAAAAAGACCCAACCTCCAATTGCAACATGAGAGACTTAAACTGGTGGTTAAGAAAAATTTCCCAAGCACTGGAGCTATAATGGATTTTTGAGAGATTTTATAGGCATGTTAATATCAGCAAGAATTGGTTTGTGTTATGTGGATATTTAAAAACTGCTTTAGAATTGCTTCTTTGAAAATTGATTTGAAGGATTAATATACCTTTCTGCTGTTTATTTTTAGTGCTTACTGCTTTTATACCATGTACATAAGGTTTTATTTTGATAAACTAAAAGTTTTATATCGATGTTTATATAACATGGTATAAATATTAGAACAAATTCCCTAGCACATCTTAGTACAAGCTCTCCCAACTTTCCCCTTGCTTATTTTTGTAAGACCCCAGATTCCCCTCTCTCTCCTTCCATCCGGTCTAGACTTTCATACTCTCAACTCAGCTCCCATTCTGCCTCTAGCTGGCTCCTGGTTAAGACAGAGTTTCCGTGGTTTGTTCATAAATGATTCTCTCTTATTTTTGTGATATGAATAAAACCAGAATATCAGTGTGACTCTTATGTCAAATATTAAATTCTAACTTTAGTTCAAAGTAGATGATCAAATATAACCATGTCTGAACACCCTTCACCTCATAGGAGATGCAGTTTAATCTTTTATTCAAACCACAGAAATGATTGAATCTTTTATAGAAAATGCCAAAACCAAGTTATCCCATCGGAAACATTGGGATCTAGACTAGAGTGAGGACAGAATGTGATCTAAAGAGAAGAGCAAAATTGAGGTTGGGTTAAGTATGACCTTGTGACACGCCCAAATATTCCTGGAGAAACCTGAATGGGCATTTAAGCTAAGGGATGTTCAATACAACTGCTCATGTAATGATCAAAATGTACCACATTTAACACGTACAAAAATAGCGTTTTAAAAAATGCATTAAAAAGCAAGTCTGTTTATTTTTTTGATTATTATAAATAGAATACCAACACACAAAAAATGCCCTAGAAACAACCCCATCCAAACAAAAAGCAACAGCAGCAACAACAAAAAAAAGCAGAAGGGAAGCATTTTAAATCATTTGATTAAGAAATTCAACCCTTAAAGCTCAATACAGACTTATATAATCTAATGTTTGCAGATGTCTGAATTTGAGGTGTTGTTTTTAGTTTTCTTACTGTAGTAAAATTTAATTCTTGGGAATTTAAATTGGAACAAATTGGGTAATAAGGCCTAATTTGAGCAACTCCACTGTCAGGTCATGCTATAGATTTAATCTTGCCTCTAGCATTGAGTATTGGTACAGTTGAAGCACAATTCAGTTAAATGGCCAGAAATGGCTGAATTCAATGAGTGTACACAGACCCACTCAAGGAGAAATTAAAAATGGGCAGTAGCCTAAAACTTACACTATCAGAAGGACTCTTTTCATTAGGCAAAAAAGCGGGGGGAGGCAGTTCCCTTTGAATAAAGTCTTCCATTCTACATGAAAATAATTTGAGGTGTTGGGGTGACATGATGCATTTGGCAGTATTCCTATTTCCCTGTTTAAGAACTGTGTAAAAACTGTTGAGATAACTGAAAGCCAACAGCAATGCCTTGTACAAACATGCATGTGATTTCCATAAACAAATAACAGAAAACTATACTCACACTAAATAGAACTATTAGGAACTAAAATTATTGAAATTTTAAGAATTTAAATTGAGTTTACAATAATGATCAACCTCAGCATTATTAAAAGCAAATATAACACTCTAATAATGAAAGATACTAATGCAGCACTATTTACGATTAAAAAAAAAGTACAAAGATCCCAGTTATCTAATAGGGGATGGGTTAAACTAAACTCTGCTCATATAATAAAATATCTAGCCATTAAAAAAGATGAAGTAAATTTCAATATTCACCATGTATAATGATGCCTACAACAGATTGCTAAGAAAAAAAAAAAAAGAGGGCTTTGAAAACATTATGCTAAGTTAAAGAAGCGAGAAACGAAAGGCCACATAGTATATGCTTCCATTTATGTTGAATGTCCGGAATAAGCAATTCCAGAGACAGAAAATAGATTAGTGCTTGTCCAGGTTATGTGGGGAGAATTGGGAATTTTAGAGTTTCTTTTTGGGATGATGGAAATATTCTGAAAATAGTGCCGGTGGTTGTACAGAATTATGACTATACTAAAAACTACTGAATGTACACTTTAAAATGGGGAAGGTATTCATAGGTCTACAAAGGCCACTGGAGGAAAGTAGGAGGGAAAGACGGTACCTGTATGGTTTGATAAAATGCACACCAATCTATTTGAAGGATGTTGTACGGAGAGTGAAATTTAGGGTGCAATTTCACTTTTTTAGTATTGCATTTTTTTTTCTGAGCCTAAGTACTATGTTGTTAAGATTTATCCTAAAATTCTGCCCTTGACCTCTAAAAATACTGATGCTCTAGCTGTTGCTCTAACTCCTATTCCCCTTCTGTTTTTTTTCAAAAAGCTTATTAACATATAATTTACATTCCATAAAATCCACCTACTTTAGTCTACACTTAAATTTATTTTAGTAAACATATGTGCAACCATCACCACTCACGTATGAATGGAATATATATGGTCTTTTGTATCTGGCTTTTTATTTTTGCTTAACATAACATTTTTGAGGGTCATCCATTTTGAAACAGCTTATCAATAATCTGTTCCTTTTTCTTGCTGTATGAAGGTATTAATTTTTATCATAATGATGGTATAATTGGAAAAGGAAATAAAGATGTTCATACTTTGAAAATTAAAATATAAAGACACTTTTAGGGCCACTGATTGCCTAAAGAAAAGACTCTATGGAGTATTCTGATATTATCAAAGACCATGTAACTGAAAACTGTAAGCAAATGTGTCATTAAATTTTACAAAGATACTTTTTAAAAACTATATCTTAACTAGGAAAACAATAAAAATAACTCTATTGTTTTCTCTATTATACATTTAGGAGAATCAGAGTAAGCCAACTAGGTAAAAAAACACACACAAAAAAACCCCATAAACATAATGTACAAGTTTCTTAAATGTTTCTACTGAGTACTTTGTTTTCTCATTTTTCGTTATTCTTTTGTGTGTTGGCCACAAGTGTTTATATCCTATTGAAAACACCTTAATGCATAATTAATCACCCTGAAAGCTACCAACAGATTCTGTGCTAGTTTCAGAAATAAACCAAATTTATATATGCAAGATAAACCTAATTAGTTAAGTTCACAAAAAAATGCAATATCCGATTTTTAGAACCAAATGTGCTCAAGAAAGTATTTGTGCTTTTAAATTAGGAGAACAGCTATGTATTTAATTAGTCCTCATTTGAGTATGTAATCACTTTAATTTATTTACACAAACACAGGACATTGTGCTCCATCAGCAGATAATGTTCTTCATTAAGGAGAGTAGGAACTTTGTGCACAAGGGCAGAAGAAATATTTCCACCTGCAATGCAAAATCAGAACTGCGTACTATCAGATGCTATTCTTCAGTTTCTATGGTAACCATTCTGAGATACGTATTTGTTAATAATATAACATACTTTTAAGTACTCTGCCAATCGCTAGAAATCAGCAATTTAAATATTTAATGTTTCATTTTATCTATTGCTCAATTATAAAATAGATATTTAATTATTAATGAAGTACTTACTGAAATTCAAGTAATAGTAATGTACCACAATTTAAACTTCAATCATTCTCATGATGAAGAAGCAGAATTTTAAAAAATCAATTCTTTCTTCATTGGTGGTGAAAAGGAGTAACAGCCTAGATTGTAGAAAGAGTGGTGAGAATAGACTTTATTTAGACTGAAAATAAACACTATTTGCTTGACAAGCTAATGACAGATCATTCTCATGTATTTATTAAAGGACATGAACCAATTCTTACTGAAGGCATTTCCAGAAAACTTTGATATCTTGTTATTGCCATTTCTTCCCCCAAATCCTAAATGCATTCTAAAAAGAAGAGACTCTCTTGTTAACTAATGTGCTATACTTATCTTTGAAAGGGTGTTTGTTTTTGCCTGATTCTAAATGTTTCATTTCTAAAGCTCATATTTTGAAACAAGCATATTATTAGATACAAATAAATTGCTTAAGAAATAATTTAAACTTTTATTTCTAAATAAGCTGGAATTTATAAAAACTTGATATTAACTAGTAGTTGGAATCTGACATCACAAAATGAGTCAGTTTGTGAGGACAGTTTTAACTTGGGGAATTATTTGGGTAGGAGGCTTGTAGGCAGCATTTTGAAGGCCCACTTGCTCATCTTCAGTAAGCATGTTCATGCCATGATTTGTACTATGAGAGGTGCTATATTGTTTTGAAGACTTTTGGGGCTACCTTATGAAAGGCTGAATATATATATAATTATTTTTTTTCCCTCCCACAGGGCAAGGGAAGCAACTTGTCTGAGTCATTACATGAGATATGCTCTATATAACAGGCTGAAAGTGGTCTTCATTTCCCATAATTCTTCACCATTGAGTCAGAGTACTCCTGTAGAGCAAGATTCTAACTTTTACAGTTCCCTTCTTGTCCAAAGTTTTAAGTTCTTGATATGAAGAAAAAACTTTCAGATCAGAAAGACTTCTGTTTTTGTAGGTAGTAAGTACCACAAGCACAGGTGCACAATCTTAACTTTAGGGACAAACGACTTTACTTAGCTTTGGAGCATATTTGAATTGAAAAATTAAGATTAGAAAATATAAATTTGCAAAATACCAAATATACAGAACTTAAATTCTATCCCAAATCATGTCATTAGATGATATTTCTAAAAATTCTCTTTGATAGCCAGTATCCAAGGATAGTATTTTAAGATTTATAGAACTTTGCATTATCTGCATAACTATATCTGGAGAATGTCGATTTCCACAAGCCTAGTCATATAGTTCTTGAAAACACCCACTAGGAAACAGTATTATAGCAAAGTCATAAAATACACATTCATTCCCGTATGTAAAATCACCTACATGTCCTTGGCACATATGCACACATTAACACTAGTATGTGAGGGATCTTGCCATTCCGCTCACTATAAGAGCTGGAGATATGGTATGTGTCAATCTGTCACCCCCACAGTGAGTTTTGGTTACTCAGTGACAATCACTGGGTAGCTTTTAGCTATGCTGAGAGTACCTCTCATGTTTACATTCCTGTATGCTTTGGTATAAAATAGGCCCTAAAGCAAGCCAAATACGCTACCGGTACTTAACTGAAGAAGTAGAAATCTATTCCGATGCTAGACAAAAAAAAAAAAAAAAAAGCCACGTAGTCCTTTTTGAGACACAGTATATCAGTCTTTAATGTATATATAAATATGGCTACATATATTTTTAATTTAAGAGAGTTTTATAAGAGAAATGTTGGCTGTATATGACTCTTCATGTATCCAAGCAAACTCTAGAACTAAACTCCTGCATCAAATACAACTCTACAGCATAGCTGTTTTGACAGAGCAATAAATATAAAATAGTTCTGTACCTTATTATTTTAGATATAAATAAAAGATAACCAACAACAAAAGTCTCTACAGCAATGAGTTATTTTGTTGGGGGTGGGGGAGACAATAAATAAGGAAACAATTTGATCCATTTGGGAAATTTAGCTAAAGATCAATGATCTTAACTCTAACCAAGAGCAAAAGAATTTAATTCCCAAAGTATCATCTATCCTGTTCATTAGAAAGAACTGGGTATTAACACAAGGCATTAATTACACTTGTCTTAACAAGAACTGTATTTAAAAAATGAATTGAAAAAGACAAAGATATTATCCAAGGACTACAATAAAAAATATTCTAAAGTGATTTTGAAAACCTAGCCAAAAACTAATTATTAGCAAGTGTCTCTCTCTCTCTAGAAGATTAAGAATGAAAAAAATAATACTTAAGTGATACCAGAGATTAGAAATTATGATCTTTTTGTAGGAAATATATTTTATTTACCTCAACCTCCTTTTATGCTTCGAAATCTTGCTCTAAAAAAAGGACCATTAGTATGTCAGTTTGACATTTCTTTTTATTTGGTCTGAATGTCTCTTCTTTAAAAAAAAAAAAAAGGCAACATTTTGTTCCTGATACCTTACCTTCCTTATAACCATAACAGCTTTGTCCAGAATCAGAGGCAGTTTCACTACAGAAAGCCAATGATCAGTACACAGGATATAGTATTTTCCTGTATCATGGTCTCTGGCAACAGAGCATGACAACATAAATTAAATATATTTAACACAAGAATATAATGCTGTAACTCAAAATAAATTGCTGCTCATTTAATCCTTTTTTTTTTTTTCCTGATTCTATAGTAAATGACTTCTATTCCTAAAGCTCAGGTTAAATTGGGAGTTAAAATCAGACCCTTGTTAGAAAAAAAAGAGACACAGAGGAAAGTGGTATAGTAAAAGTAAACTCAACAACACAATTGAAATTAATCGGGAAAATTTTAATAAGCATTCAAAGGTACTTTACATCAATAAACCGAAATACTGAAATTGTGAGATTTTAAATATTTTTCTCAAAAAAGGTTAGTGATTTTTTTTTTCTCTTGGGAAACATGGAGACCCAACTATGAGCACTGACGTGGCCAGTCCAGGTCACTAACGTTTACTAATTACCTAAACGGGCATTCACATTTCATGTCTACAGTAAGGTAGACTGTGAACTTCTTGTATCTCTGAATTTTAGCAAAATCTCTATGAGATAATTGACAGGACTTTTTGAAGTGCACAAAGTTCTGCAGTTGGATCACTTTTTTTTTGCTTCAAGTGCACCTGACTTAAGGATACCGGCAATTTTCTTTCCTAATTCCTTCAAAAAATATTTCTGCAATAAGTCTTATGTCTACTATGACTGGCTTGTTTTTAAGAAAGATTATCAGCTTTGTGGTTGATATCCCACAGTTGATAAAAATCTATCAAAAACAGTACAATTTGCAAGGAAAAAAGTTGTTTTTCAAAGGCTGAGGAACAGGAAAGAAATAGCATTTCTTATTTATAGAAACACAAACACTTAAAGCTAGTCACACTTCAGGTAAATCCAATATAGTATTCAAAAGTTCTATAAAAATGAACAAAAGATAATGTTTACTTCCATTGCTCCAATAGTCAAATGTAAATCTGCATAAGAGTTGCGCTGTAGCAGTTTGCTGGTCCAATTTAAGAGTTCAAGCTCCTTTTTGTGTATTTGGCCCACTGATGTCCATATCCCAGATAAATTCAGTTCAAAAGACGGAAATTAGGGCAAAGACTCCATATAGCAAAGCACAAGGATATGCTACTAAAAGTTGCTGTCCTTCCATGGCTAATGCAGAAATAAAAATTTTGGAAGCAGAAAAACTGCACCATCCAATAATCCCAGCAGTGAGAAGGATTCCTACCATTCCTCTGTAACCAACAAGGAAAAAAAAGGGAGGGGGAAAAAAGTAGTTGAGATTAGTTATGTAAGAACATTTTAAATCCACATGTAGACATATGCACAAACAAACATGATATTTTTTCAATTGCTAAAATGTACCTCACAGTAAATTTAACGGTGCTTACTCATTTCACGTGATAAAAAACTCATTTATCACTACATTTTGCTCTTTTTAAATACATTGTTTCTCAACCTTGGCACTGCTGACATTTGGGCTGGACATATCTTTGCCGTGGGGACTGTGCTGTGCATTGTTAGGATGTTCAGCAGCATCTCAAGCCTCTACCCATAACATACCAGTAGTACCCTTTCCCCCATAGCTGTGACACCAAAATTGCCTCCAGACAGTGCCAAATGTCCCCTTGCAGGTAAAATTATTCCTGGCCGAGGAACTTCATTTTACTAGAAAATAATTTCTGCAAAATTCAAATATATCAATTCTTAACAAATGGGAAGACTGAAGTAGTTTCTACACTGAAAATATGAAGTATGTTTATTCAAACCAGGAATACTATAAAGCATCATCTTGCCAACTGTCTAGTATCAGACAAATAACTGATACATGCTCTTCTCCTAAACCTCCATTTGAACCATTTTTTAATTTTTGAGACAGTGTCTCCCTCTGTTTCCCAGGCTAGAATGCAGTGGCATAATCACAGCTCACTGCAACTTCCAACTCCTGGGCTTGAGAGATACTCTCACCTGGGCTTCCCAAAGTGCTGGAATTTTAGGTGAGTACCACCATACCTAGCTAATTTTTCTATTCTTTGTAGAAATGAGGTCTCACTGTTGCTCAGGCTGGTTTGGAACTCCTGGCCTCATCTTCCCACCTCTGCCTTCCAAAGTGCTAGGATTACAGGTGTGAGCACCATGCCCAGCTCCACTTTAACTTTCTAAGTGAAACAAAGCCCTATGATTGTTGGGTGCAGTGCTAGCCACAAGGTGGTACGCAAGCTTGTACCATTGAGAGAGATTACACTGGCCATAAAGAGAAACTATATCAGCTGTAATTTACACTTTTTAAAAAACCTAATCTATCATTTTGAAATTACACATATTTAAAGCCCTTACAAGAACATCTGAGGACATGGTAGGCTAGTAATAGTCTTTTGTCATAAAAAGAGTATGTTTCATTTTCAGTTAAAAAGCTACCAAATAGAGAGTATTTGTTATTCATACATGTGGGATATGCCTAATGGTTTCAAGAAATTAGACGTGATCTAAAAAAAATCAAAGGGTAAGCATAATTTTAATACTTTAATGATTTGAACTTTTTAATGTGAAGTTAACTATCACCACTGATCAATTTGTTACCACTAGGATACTAATAAATAAGCACAAAACTAGTGAAATTCTTGATCATGAGTAAAAGCAAGAGATGGTATAAAAGATTAAAAATTTGTTCTCATTTCTACTGTTCATCACCCAAAAACATGTAGCACAGTTCTTACCTACAAGAGGCACTATCTCACATGTTTGCTGAATCAGTGATTTGTCTCAAACTGAAGATGAGGTGAATCCTATTACACAGAACTGGTCAATCAAACCCCAAAATAAAGATCAGTACTTACTGCAAAGAAAATATCACTGCAAAGCTGGAAAGTAGGATCATGGGAAGAAGACAATATCCAAGGACGCTTGCCACACAACCAAATGAAACACCCGTCATACTCATTAAGTTTAATAAACAAAACATTCCTAGACATCCAATTGCACTGATCCCATATACATAGCCAAACTGGATTTTGCCAGCCTGTGGATAAAGAAAAGATTACAGGTTAAAGGTAAAAAAATCAGTTATTTGGGGCCTTATTTCACCTAAAATGGTACATTATAGAAGATAAAATTCATGAGCCTCAAAATCTACAGAGGTATCTATACATTAAGCAGAGAAGTAAAATATTGAGCAGACTAGTTTTTTACATTCTTATTAACTTTAAAGTACACAGATATTTTGAGGATGCCTGGCAAGAGGAATATAATGGAAGATATTTCTTTCTTTCATCATTTTCCCTAATTGTGGATTTATATAGTTCTTAGGTAAACCAACCAAACAAAAAAACCTTAAAAATTCTACTCTTGTAAAAGACATCAATAAACAGTCTTAGCACAGCAAAGATTGGCTAAGTTGGAACCACCTTACTATTAGTCAAGCTTTGTGAACAAGCATTGTATTCAATTCACACTATCACTAAAACCAGCCTAGAGAGAAGCCTTCGAAAAGTTCCTGATTTGTCCGAATTTTGTCATATAAAACTCAATCACAAGAATGCCTCTGTAGATTATGTTAAGTAAAAAAAATCCTCGGGATTTTTGTTAGATTCCCTAATTATTTGTTAAGACATGATTAAGAGTGCAGAAGTTTGAAAAAGCTCAACTGAGTTCACTGATGAAATCATGAATTCACTCATGTGGTAATAATAAACCCTCCTACTTGCACAGTGTTTTTAACTTTTGCATGTATTCTCACATAACCTGTCTTCTGTTATCTTCAAAACAATACTGTTAGTACAGGATTATTATCTATCAGACAGAGCTGAAAAATTAAACGACTTGGTCAAATGCAGAATAGGAACACTGAGTTCAAGCCCAGCTCCTCTGACTAAAAATCCCATTTTCTATCCATTATATTATTTCTTTCTTATAATTCAGAGGCAAAGATAGAATAAAACAAATATTAACAATTATTTTTGCAATTTTTCTTTTTGTTTTCAATATGCTGTAATATTCTTGAAAAGGTGAGAGGAAAAATAATATATAGGAAAGTAATCATCAGTATGACTACAATAAAACATTAACCAAAGTATAGAGATTAAAAAAAATGCTATCATTTAAAAAAAAAAGAGACAGCAATCAGGTAAAAGTTTTTGTCAATCTCTGACAAGTAAGAAGGAATTCTGATGAGGGACTGAAGCCATGTATGTTATTTATTTATTTATTTATGTTTGTTTTATTCCTAATAATTACATTACTTTTTGCAATAAGAGATGATTTTTAAATACACTATGCTTACTACAGACAGAGAAGTGGGTATATACAAAAGCAACTCAGTACTATTCAAAACAAATGGAAGACTTGAGGCATAAGCAGAATTTCAAAAATGGCTTTTGGTGGAACATTTAAAGGTTGTTGTTTCATCTCACACTGACAGCTGAAACTAAAATCTTACCAGTAACAATGTAGCTCCAAAAGCAAGGCAAAAAACCATTGGTCCTGCCAAATCAGTCTCATTCATAATGCTGCCATCTGCCACTTTTAATGGATGTAACACTGTTAGTGTTTTTTGCCAGATGTGGTCAAAATTGATACCTAACTCTAAGGGAAAGGAAAAAAAGTTAATTAGGATTTGAAATATACCTTTAATTTAGCAGAATCTATTATATGTTGGAACAGGAGACAAAATGATATATCCAGCATCAAAAAAGGATCTAGTAACCAAATGATATTATTTTAGTGAGTTCTTGATACCATCTTCACTGCTTGTGGTGCTTATCCCACAAACAATTTCTAGGTTGTTGTTGGAAAAGGGTATGAATATAATAAAGCAGATGCAAAGAACATCTGAATAGGATTAATAGTAAGGGGTTCTTTCCCTGGGGCTTCAAGAATAACTGAGGGTCCATGAAATTGTCTACAAAACTATGTCTCTCTATATATGTCTGCATTTTTCTGAGGAGAGTATTCACAGCTTTCATTAGACTTTCAAAGGGTATACAGTGCCCCCCCCCCAAAAAAAAAAGTTCAGAACTACTGCTTTATAGGTTTTGGAATACAATGTGAAAACCACCATATTTTTCAGTGATTTCACTAGTTGTACCAGTTTATTTCCATGTAGAATAACAGACACCCTGCTACGTCCTTTCACTTCTTCCACTAACAGAATTTAATTAGTAAGTTAAAGTCAATCTCACACAACGTACTTTATTATCATTTTATCTGTTAAAAATCTGGTCCCGTAGGGCCCAATGCAATTTCATATACACTCTGTTGAAAATGAGTTATTTGGAAGAAAATGTATTTCTATAAGATTATTCTTTTAAAGGGAAAAAATAGCAGCTCCAAACTAAGATTTATTTTCACTGACCAGATGGATACTATGGAGCACTATCAAGTGTTGCAACCAATCCTACCTTCTAACAAAGGCGGCTCATCCTCGAAGTTGTTTCCATAGAATGGCTGAGGTGAAGCTGGCGAGTACGCCTGTGTCGGCTGGAAAATCTGCCCAGTGTACGGCTGCTGAGGCGGCATCATGTCTGGCGGGACAAACCGGCCTTGCTGCGAGAAGTCATAGCCAGCATACTGTCTATAAATCAAATGGAGTTAAACTTCCCGGAAGTACTTCAAGCCCTGGACAGCTGGTAGCTCTTAAACTCTTACATTTTCATTTGACAGCTAGAGGACCTTAGTCGTGCCATTCCTAAGATATCTAGTTTGCCAGTTTTTATAAATGGTGGTTGAAATGATGAATAAGATCAAGCTGATTGATTATCTGCAATGAAAAGTCATCTTTCTTATAATCTTCCTGATAATACCAATACTCACTTATATGGCACTTAAGCATTTTACCAACTATAAAACTTAGGTGTTAGGAGGTCAACAAATGAAAACTTCAGAAAGTCTGTCTATTATTCTCACTTAGTGAGTATATATAAGATATGCTGTGAAATAAATTTCATGCCTAAGACTATGAATTAAAACAGGATGACACACTATGTAGTATATGTTACGTAGTTTTCCATTGTAATTTGGATACCCTTTGAATTATCACATTTCTTTACTCTTTGTGGTATTTTTTTCAAGTGGACAAATCTCTTCAAAAACCACCATCAGTTTCAAATCAGAGTGGAAAAATCAAGTTTGTTCTTTGTGAAAACTTTCTGAAACGTTATTAGTACATTTTGCAGTACTTTTAATTTTTCAAAGTAGTTGTATATCTATTGTCTCATTTGATATGTTCTATAGCAAGCCTTGCATTTAGAGGGAAACCTTTTACCATGGCTATTTTAGTGACCATGACAAGAGGGAATAAAAGGATACTGAAGCCACATCTCCTTCTTTTTAATTATTTCAAGAGATTTAGGGGTACAAGTGGTTTTTGGTTACATGGATGAATTGTATAGTGATGAAGCCTGAGCTTAGTGTACCCATTACCCAAACAGTATACAGTGTGCCTGATGAGTCATTTTTCATCCCTCACTGCCCTTCCCCGCTCCCTCTTATTTCACTCTGTATGCTCCAGTGTACTCATAGTGAAGCCACATCTTTAAACATCTGTTTCATGATGTTCAGGAAAAATATGACTTATCAATGGTACTAATCTAATTACACAGTAAGAAATACAGACTTGAAATTATTATTTTACAAAATGAGAGCTGAGAAACCTTAGAAATCCTTTAATCTAATACCTTTTACATTTTTATAGTCATACTGTCAGTTGTTTTCCTTGAAGTGATAGGCTCACTTCATCCATTTTTGAGAAAATATTTATGAAATACTCAAGTCTGAATAACCATAGTTTGTCTGTTAATTGTTCTTTCAAATAAAAATGGTCTATATAAAAAGCAGCCAGTTCAACTTGCAACTCAAATTGCACAGGTGCATTTCCTACAGTCAGTCATCGTGTTTTAGTATGGAGGACCAAGTGCTTTATGACTGTTTTCTATTTTGTCATAGAGAATATTAAAGAAATGTGTGTACTCAAGAGTCAGGATTTAATAAAACAGTAATTCTTACTGCTTCATCAAGGAAATCTTTAAATGAAACTGAATGCAACGACTACTAGAACAATTTGTTGCCATTGCCTTGATTCATACTAAGACCAGCAGTTTCACCAGATTGCTTGACAACATCATGGTAATAATTGTCAACACACCTAAAAGGTGTATGATATCTTACTATTGTTATGCAAACAACTTTTGACCTTAGAGATTCCTTGAAATGTGTTAAGGACCCTCTGGGATTTATAGTCCACACTTTGAGAACTGTTGATAAAGACTCATAAATTTCAAGTAAGGAAGATAAATAGTGCAAGCCAAAAGTGGCCCCATCATTCCGTTTTCAAGATGCAAGGTGAGAAAGATAACACCAAGGAATTTTACTATTTTCCTTTTCTGGTAGGACCTGATCAGGAAAATGTCTGATTCACTCCTGCTGGTTTTACACTAAAACATGATAAGGCAGACATAATCTTTATAGACTAAAGCAATACACTTTTGTGACAGGGAAAAGTAGCAGATACTAAATCAATACTCTCATAAGCACTCTGTACCAATAACAAAGACAAAGCTATCAGTTAAGTCGAAGAAGAAAAAAAATGATAGCTTTCAATACATTAAAAATATGTAACTGGCATTACTATATATTTTATAGGTATATCTAGAATACAATGTGGGACCTGTCCAATATGACATTCATATAACTCAATAGGTTATGATCAAAGGGCCTTTGCTTTTGGGTTTTTTTGGGTGTATGAATGTATGAATGATACCTGTGAAGTACCCATAGAGAAAACCACAAAATACTAAAGCTGAGTTTATAGGGCAAATGCAGAACTGTGGACTAGTCAAGTCAAACTTAACACAAGTAATATGCTAAATGAACCTAGATTTTCATTAATAGAGAGATAAAAGTTATCAGTTGATCTTTGTTACTGAGTTAGTAAACCAAACAGAATAGTATTTGGTAAGCTGAGATGTACATTTAAAATGTCATGAGGTTGCAGATCTATTTGAAGGCACATACAGAAGAGTCCAATTTTTTTATAAAGCTCAGAAACCCAAATATATTCCTGCTAATACATTAGGCTCCTTGTTCTCCCGGGCATCATCTATAAACCCATGTTTGTTAACTGGCAGTAATGGTTGCATAATCATCTGGAATAAAACTTCACTACTACTGAAGCAATGCATAATGGCACATGATTTGGTTGGAATGGAATTATGAGAGGAGCTAACAACAAGTGCTAACTAGCAACAACTTATTTAGAATATCTAAACAACTGCTGTCTAGAGAACTGAAATGAGATGATTGTTAAGTGGAACGAGAGAATAAGTCACACCTTTGATACAAACATGGACAAGATAGAAAAGAAAAGCAGAGACAGATAAACCTAGGAGGCTGCAATATAAATGAAATAGTTTTGTTGAGTCCAAATATAAAAAACACCATTTGCTTAAAAACAGGCCTGCATACAGAAACAGGTTCTGCAAAGCCCTGTTACTGCTTTAGGCCAGAATTCATTAGATGGACTCTGGCCAATCTAATATTCATTTGCATGCCCACAGGCCAATCACCAAAAATACATATTTACATAAATAATAGAAATATCTCAATATGATTTTTCCAATTTTGCCCAATTGATCAAGAGATAAATCCTCACTGGTGTGTAATTGAGAATTTAACAGAAAAGAGAATTTAACAGGAAAGAGAAAAACAGATTCATAGATAGATGATATTTTTACATGCTCACTCCCATTGTTGAATGTATGAAGTTTTGGGGGGAAAACAAAGACTTAGAATATATTAAATTAAGCAGATTCAAGGGTCTATGAATTGTAAAAACGACAGCGTATCCAAGACAGACTATATAGTGGAGCAAATTGGATTTTTGTATTGTTTCTTAAATTCTTGGGTACTTTCATTCAAATTTATTAATTCAAACACATTCTAGTATTGCATGTTTCTCACAGACTGACTGGATATACCACCTTTCCTTGCCCTCACCCTGGGGATAGTCTTCATCAAGTTTTTATTATAATTCAGGATCCATGGATGAACATCAGGTGACACATGCATTGTCTGAAGTTACATGCACATTTATGTGGGTGTTTAAGTGAACGCATGCATATATTTATGGAAAATACGCCCATAGTTTTCATAAGATTCTCAAAGAGATCCAGAACCATCTTAAAAGGTTATGCAACCCTGGTATAGGAAACTCTGTTGACAGGAGGCTGGTAAGATACTCTGTAAGGTTCTAAGGAACTAAGAATAAGACATCCTAGAAGAGATTGTTACAAAGCCTTCAGTTCACATATTTTTGCCAAAACTCCAGACTGTAAAAAGATTATTTTTTTAAAAAACAGTTTAAAGTCTAAAGGCTTTAAGTCTCCCTCTTCAATCTGCAACTGACAACTTCTGTGATACTGACCATAAGGTTTCAGTATCAGGAGTAATAAAAATTATCAACTACTATATGAAAATCACCTAATGATTCATAACAGTGAGCTTACACTGTTAAACAGTGTCACTAAGCACTTTCAATTAGTGTTGATAAAGTCTGAAAGTTGGGCTGATTTAACTATTAAAAGATTTTAATTTTTAACTAGTCTCATGGACTAATAGCCTGTCTTCTATGTACTTGAAGATCCCATCCTCATCTTAAATGATGTAGAAATACAGTTACTAGGAAATAGTTCTTCAACAAGCTACTTTCCCACGCATGGCACACCTGAAGATCTTGCAGAAGATACCAATCTCTAAATAGGGCAACACCTTCAAACCCAAACCAGTGCCACAGATCTCTCCAGGGGCAGTAGGATTATGAAAAAATCACATTCTTGATAAAGGACAAGTTCATGCATTCAGTTTCGGGCAGAATCAAACATTCCAAATATGTGTTTTCCCTGTAATGTAGACTAAATTAATTGCAAAAGTTGAAAAGTTACTTGCTATAGGGTCCTCCACTTCCTCCATAATCATAGGACTGTTGTGATTGGTCATCGATGCTGTAACTTGTCTGGTAGAAATCCGTGTTTAAGTTTTCAAAGCCTGACATTGCAAATGATCTGTAATAAAAGAGAAACGGCAAATACGGCTTATACCCAAGGTCCTACTGAATTCGTTCCCGGCACTTTGCTTAAGCAAACACGCTCAAAAGGCACCAAATATTTCTTCAGTAATTTGGGGGTGCAGCATTTGGACGGCGATATACGGGAAAGACTAAGGAAACGTCTAGTCTGTGAGTTGAAGCCCGTGAAGACACCTCTAACTCAAGGAGCTGAGGATACGCCTTCGGTTGGGTGCTAGGTCGCGGGAGGAGTGGTTTACACGGGGGTCCAAAATATCAGTAATAACACAGATGATTCTTCGCCTCGGCGAAGAACTTTACAGCTGACAACGCGACTGCCGCTTGCAAAATAAGGTCTGCTGGGAAAGAGCAGAATCTTAGAAGGTCGCGCCTTAAGTGCAGTGGTGGGTTCAGGGAACTGGCTTGAAAGGGATCGAGGGTCTTATTGAAAGGACCGGGGCGCGGCGCCGAAAGTCGGCAGCAAGCCGAACTACAAGGGGTGTGGAGAGAAGCCGAACAGCGCGCCGCCGGGCTAGGACACTCACCAAACGTGGCGGCGGCGGTGGTGGCGGCGGCGATAGATCCAGCAGCCCCAGCTAAAGCCCCAAACTCAGTTTCAGACCCTGAACTGGCCCCGTTGCTACGTGTCACAGGGCCAAAGAACTGCTTCCGGGGCACGCCCGCTCGCGCAGGCGTGTTGGCAGGTTTTGGGTTCTCTGGTTGGACAGCTGTAGGCGCGCGGGGAAACCTAAGGTGGAGCATGCGCAGTACCGGCCAACTAGGTCTGTGGCAAGCCAATAGGAAGGGGGAAAGTGCTTCCGGCAGTCTGGTTAGAGGCGGAGTCAGCAAAGGCGCAGGCGCAGCAATTGCTAGTGACTAGTTAGGAGGAGGGAGCGTTTCTCAGCAGACCGAGTACCTGGGAGAAGGCGGGGAAAGGCTGAAGTGAGAAGGACGGATGCTCCTCCCTCTCCTGTCCACAAACTTCGGTTTCTCCGGATTTACTGTGATTCAGGCATTGTGCTAAAGAGTTTATATGTATTATTTAATCTTTACAACCTAATGAGATGGTTACTCCATTACTTTTCTTGTATAAGTGAGGGTATTTGTTAAGTGTTCACTCATTCTGTGCTGGCTGCTGGGGATACTATGGTATATACAACCTGGATAGCATCTGCCCACCCGGAGTGGGTGGGGGAGAGGGGTAATGAAACACATACAAATGCATGCGAAATTGCTACTAATATTCTTAAGTGCTTCCTAAGTCTTTGAAAGGGTGTAAAATTCATCTGGAAAGAAGAGTCTGGAAAGTCACTGAGAGAGTGGTAATCAAAGGGTGAGTGAGAGAGAAGAGGAAAAAAAGAGGAAAAGGGAAGGGTAAAGAGGGAGAATGAAGAAGAGCCTGAGTATTTCTTGAAGACAACAATGCGTGCAAGGCCTGGATGAGGGAAAGCGTGGTGTGAGGAACAAAGCAATTCAGGGTTTCTGAACCTCTGTATTACTACATTTTGGTCCAGATGGTTCTTTGTTGGGGTCTGTTCTGTACATTGTAAGATGTTTAGCAGCATCCCTGACCTCTAGCCACTAAATGCCAGTAGCACCCCTCTCCCAAGTTGTGACAACTAAAAATGTCTCCAAAAATTGTCAACAAATGTTCCTGAGGTGGCAGGTGGGGGGCCGTAACATCAGCTAAGTTTGGGAACCATTCCTCTATAAGAAGCCCAGGTGATTAGAGTAGCAAGTGATGGAAACCATAGGAGTTCAGGCTGGAATGACAAGCAGGGGCCAGAAAATAGCCTTGTGGGTTTTGTGTGCTGGTTCTAAAGGAAATGGGAAACCACTGAAGGTTATGAACCGAGGAGTGATGTTTAGATTACTTCCTTCTGAAAAAAATTGCTTTGGCTGCTGTGTTAAATCACTTTTTCAAGGTGGTAGGATCCTGAGTATCATAACTCTAAATACCATGCTATTTAGCAATGAGCAGAACCATATTCAGAGTTTATAGTATCAAGACTAACACCATAGGCCCTTGCATTATATCTTGGGATCAAAATCCTGTGGTCCTCATAAAAGAAGCCAGACCATTGTTCTGGGACCAGTTTCCAAAAGAATAATAAAATTTCACTGGTTAAAATTTTCTTTCAACACACACCCATCAAAATAAAACAAACAAAAAACATACTTCCCTCCAAACAAAAATAACAAAAGCAAGAGGACATAGAACCAAACCAAAAAACCCAAGAGTATATTCTGGAAACCAACAGGCAGCTACTCTTTCAGTTTCCACTCCATCAGTGAATTTATTTGTTTTCACTCTCTAATTTTTATGGATTTGTAATAGTTGTATATATTTATGGGATACATTTGATATTTTGATACAAGCATACAATGCATAATGATCAAATCTGGGTAATTGGGATATATCCATCACCTGAAACATTTATCATTACTTTGTATTGAGAACATTTTGAATATACTGTTTTAGTTATTTTGAAATATACAATAAGTTATTGTTAACTGTAGTTGCTCTATTGTGCTACCAACCACTAAATCTTGTTCCTTCTATCTAACTATATTTTTTAATTTCTGAAATTTCTCATGCAGCTATTTGATTTGATACTTTTTACCAATCATTTTAGCATTTTTTTGATTTAGGTATCGTCTGTATGACTTTAGGTAGAATGACCATATATTATGATTTGTTGGAGACACTCCCATTGTCCCATTTTATGCCTATTTTTTCCCCAGCATGATCCTTAATATTGTCCTTTTTTCACTGGATATTTCAAAAATATCCCAGTTTGGTTGAAAAATTATTTGATTGTGCTTTCTTTAGGCCACATTATCCATGAAGCTGAGTTTGTCATCAACAAGATGCAATAATCCATCACTTTGTGTACTTAATGATTGCATGGTTGAAAAATTCTAGTTTCTCTTGTTTCAACTGATGTTTCTATTCTGATCCAAAAGAGATATCACTCTCAAATTTGAATGAAATTCAAGAATATGAGCATTAAAAATTTCCTGCTTAGAAATGAATTGTTGGATATAGATTTTAATCAAATTATGCTTCTGTCTGTGAAAGCAATTAACATTTAAATTTTTCCCAATTGAGAAGCTAAGTATGAAAATTGAGTTACCTGATTGGATTTTCTATATTGTCTGACTTTGAAACATAAGCTGGGGTATCCTACAGAAGTCCTTTGGGGATTTTGAGAACATCAGTTAATTTCAAGGCTAGTCATATAGGACTTTCTTTTAGGAAAAATAGATTATATTTTTTGGTGTTGTTCCCATACTCTGGGATAGGCCCCAGAAGGTAATATTAAAGGAAACTGGAGTACTTGGTAAATGTACTGACCTCTGTTAAAGTCATCAAGCTGGCTTTCCTAAGAGTAGAAAGCCTCAACCAGGTCAAGAGATGATGGAACATAAAGTGGCCCTTTATCAGCTACCCAGATCTTCCCTGGGACCTAATGTATCAATAACCAAATGTGTAACAAAAAAGGAAACAACATTCTATTCATGAATAATATCATTTGATTAGTTTGACTGTCATGCTAGTATTCGTACTAACTCCTTCACACTTCCCAAATTTACAAAATTATACTGTTTTCTTAGGGTGTGGTGAAATTATACTTAGGTATTTTAGAGGTGCCTTCTTTCCCCTCTGTTTTATGGTCATGATGTCATGGAGAATTCTGCCAGAAAATTATGATTTGAACATGGGCAGTTTTTTCTTACCTTCACATATATCCACAAGCACTAAATAAGGTGGAGATTTGGCAGCTGTGTGCATATCACGTCAAGTTCCACACTGAAACCTGGTAGTTAGGGTAAAAACCAGTATAAGAGCCCAATCAATGTCTGTTTTCACTGTCCCTGCCTATTAATTATGTAACCCCATATCCCAAATATGACAGCTAAATTTCCCCCAAATTATCCTTTATCCCTTACAAAAGAGTTTCCTTGTCAAGTCTCCTATATTAGAGATGTTCAAATTCTGCTTCTGTTATTTCAATTATTTTACTTCTAACAATAAATTGTTGCTTAGGAAAGACAGATTTGCCTGTAATGATATTGAATGTTTTTGGACAGAACTGGTTTTTATAAGCCAAAGAAATTTAACCATGATTTAATAATTATTCTTGGAACTTTGACTTCAGTATTGAAAGTGCCATTTTGTTTTTTAAAAAATTCTTAAAAGATAAATTTTAAAGCAATAGTGTAAATATTTTCATTGTCAATATGATAAATACTCTCTTAAGTGATAAATAAAAAAATTTGTAATGTTAGGTGAATGGATATTGTGGTTTGGAATAAGAATTTCAGTGACAGCTCTGGAAGTTCTATCTCAAATAACTTAAAAGAGGAGATAATATAAAAACAAAACAAAACAAAAAAAAAAACAACCAGCATTAGCGAACTTGAACTGGGTTCTAGGGATGGCAAAGCCAAACTTGCCAAGGGTACAAATGAAGCATTTGAAAAATGTAATAGCTAACACATATGTATTTTTACTATGTGCCAGGCACTTCTTTAAGTACTTTGCACTTTTTAATGTAATTATTCCTCCTAACAACCCGATGAGGTAAGTAGATACTATATAATTCCTATTTGGCACATAAGAAAATTACTTAGCGTGACTAAGTAATTTGTCAAATGTTATTAGTCTAGGAAATAGTAAACCAGAGATTTGAACTCAGTCTGGTTCCTGAGTCCTTATGCAAAACTACTAGGCTGTATTGTTACTGTGTTATAAAATCTGAATGTGCAAAGGGAAATAATTCTAATTAATATATTAATTTATCTAAAATGTGATTACATCTATATGAATTAGAATTGCAATTAGACATTCGATAAGTGTATCTGCATCCTTATATGTGTATATATTCAAACTGATAAAAATATTTAATCTTCTCGTTGGGCAACTGATGGATCACCTTATGGTTAAATTTAGTTATATTTGTTGTGTATTTTAATTAATAGCGGTGAAGGGTACAGGCTATGGAGCCAGACTGCCTGGATTAACATCCTCTCCCACTTACTAGTCATGTCTTCAATAATTTACTTAAGCCCTTTGTCCCTCATTTTTCTCATCTATAAAAGCAAAATAATAACAGTATTCATCTTATTTTATTGCTAGGAAGACTATATAATGTGATGCATACAAGTCTCAATATCTAAGTACTCCATAAGTGTTTGCAATAATTATCTTTGCTGAATCTATATATCTATAGAAGCAGTATGATTTCATCAGGAACCAAATTTGTAAAAACTGTTAGGATTGGGTTTGAACAAACTGCTTCTAGGATTAATTACATATATTCACTCTGTTGCTTCCCTAGAAGATTTTGTATTATAATTTGCTTTTTGATACTAAAGAATATATTAAAAATATGTTTTTTTTATCTTTTGTCCAAACATTTTCAAATTTGGCCTGTCTGCATTGTAAATTTTAATCTCACAAATGTTTTTGATAACTGACATTATTAAGAATCACCTGTAAGTTAGAGCAATTGTACTTGAAAATTGTGAACAGTGATGTCCATATTTGATTTTATTGATGTGTTTCATGTTATTTCAAATATTAAAGAAACTGTGCCATCTTTGTGCCTTACCTTGCTTTCTCTCTCCTCTTCCCGTAACACAAAGAATTTATCAGGAGATAGCACATAAGATGAATCATGTTGTAGAGGATATGTTTATTTGCAAAGAAAGAAACTGGGAAATGTCCTAGTCAAGTGAAATAATAGCCATAAAAAGTTTAATATATAATGTTTCTTAAAATCATAGAGGTACAGGTTTTGTTACACTCGACAAGAAGGCAGCTTGGAAATTACTTCAAATGTAGTATATTATGGCTGAAGTTCTTTTAGGCAGTGTACTGTTTATATTTTTCTGTTAGTATTCTTCATGATCTTCTCATTTATAGATGAATCAAACTACCACTGCTTGTCATTATAATTTAAGTATTTGATGTTATAAAGAATGTCATATTAAGCTCTATTTTATTAAAAGACAGTATTTCCAGGGCTAGATATTGCTGTTCTGAGAGCTTTAAGCCAGATAAATTGTCGTTTTTGTTTTAACTTTATATCTTGCCTTTTGGAGCATATGTGCCCAAGCTACAGAATTCTAATTTGTCATTTTAATCTGATTTTCACATTAACGTCTTGACAATAAGTGTCTATTCATAGAGATAGGTCTGTGAGATAGGTCACTAGACACAATGCAGGTGAACATGGTGGGAGAGCATCCTGGCCCATTGCCTGTGATGAGAAGCACACCCTTTTTATCATTATTCATACTTGATTCAGTTTTTTCCTAAATGTTGGAGAATGCATGCTCCCCGAGCAGAGAATGAAGAAACTCACGCTGTCATTCTCTTGCTGTGCTATGCTGTCAAGTATAGCAGGGAGCAAAGGTCTCTGCATTATATAGAAAAACACTTAGCATTGCCTGTCACCGACAAATATTAAATAATACTTATTAGCGACTCTTATTGTTACCAGGAATGAATTAATGAGATAAACAAGTGCAAGAAAACTACCATATACAAACTACCTCTTACACTATGCCAAGTGTCTAGGCTTATCACATTTAATGTTTATATCATTCATTTGCACATGGACTGTATTAAATTGGTGATATTTGATCTACAAAAAAATGGCAATTTTATATGATTCAGTGTAAGAGGTAATGTTATCCTTATTTTTACCAGTAAGTTGGAACTTACCATGATGAAGGAACTTGGCTAAGGTCACACAGTTAAATGTATATATGTATGTACGTATATATGTATGTTATAACTGGGGTTTAAAAGTCCATCTTTAATGTCCTATCTCTGTTTGTTGCACAATACTTTCAAAATCCCCACAAAAAAGTTTAAAAAATAAACATTGGGTATGTGAAGGAAGAGTTATTTTTTAAAGAATGTCAGTAGTCGAGCCAAAGAAACTATGGTACTGGCATATCTATGTTAACTATATAATTGTAACTTGTGCAGAAATTATTGGTAAGAAGGAACATTTCACTGCTATTGAATAATGGAAAGAATAAAACTAAACTGGTGGTTTGAAAAAAGATTATAGTCAGCCTGTATTAGTTTTTTAGGGTTGCTATAACAAAGTACCTTGAACTGGGTGGGCTAGGCAACAGAAATTTATTATCACACGGTTCTGGAGGCAAGATGTCCAAAATTAAGGTTTGGGCAGGGTTGATTTCTCCTGAGAGCTATGAAGGCAAATCTGCTACATGCCTTTCTTCTAGCTCCTGGGGATTTTGTGTCAATCTTTAGCATTCTTTGGCTTATAGATGCATCACTTTATTCTCTGCCTTCATCTTCACATGATCTTCTCCCTGTATCTCTTCACATAGTTTTCCCTTCTGTGCACGTCTGTCCCTGTGTCCACATTTCCCTTTTGTAACGGTGCCAATCATACTGGATTAGAGCCTATTCTAATGACCTCATTTTAACTTGATTATCTCTGGAAAAACTCCATTGCCAAATGAGGTCACATTCTGATGTATGGGGGTATGGACTTCATACCTTTTTGGGGGGTATACAACTGAACCCATAATACAGCCCTATGATCTTACTGCATTTCTCTGCCCAGTCATAGGCTGAGCCTTTTGCTATATACATGCTCCAGAGAATAGTACTCCAATTTTTTTTTTCATTTTGATCAGATATTCATGTTGATGTCAACTTGTTTTCACTACTACCAAGAGTGGTAAACCTTTTGAATCAAATCCATAGGGATGGAGTCCTCCAACTGTATCCTTTTGGAAGTCTAGTTTAACACTTGGCCCAAAGTAAATTCCCTGCATTGGGTTTAAAGTTAGTTTTGGCTGGGTACTCATGCCTGTAATCCCAGTACTTTGGGAGGCTGAGGTGGGAGGATCACTGGAGCCCAGGAATTTGAAACCAGCCTGGGCAACTTGGTGAGACCTCATCTCTAAAAAATTAAAAAAAAAAAATTAGCTGAGTGCAGTGGCACAAGCCTATAGTACCAGCTACTTGGGAGGCTGAGGCTAGAGGATCATTGATCCCTTGAGCCCAGGGCAATTCAAAGTTACAGTGAGCTATGATGCGGCTACTGCACACTAACCTGGGTGACAGAATGAGTCCCATCTCTAAAAAAAATTAAATAGAGTTAGTCCTATGTTTGTAGAAGGACAAATGCTAGAAAAAGGTTTTCCTCACAGTTTCTGAAACAAAGCAAGAGGCCATTAAATTATAAATGAGTAAAAGCCTGCTAAAAGAAAATATTAATGTCTAAGAACAGTGGTCCCCAATGTTTTTGGCACCAGAAACTGGGTTTTATGGAAGACAATTTTTCCACAAATGAGTGGGGTGGGGGCCAGGATGGTTTTGGGATGATTGAAGGCATCACATTTATCATATAATCAAACGTCTCTGCTAATAATATTCCGTATTTGCAGCTGCTTCCCACCCCAGCTCCACCTCCGATCATCAGGCATTAGATTCTCATATGCACTCAATCTACATCCCTCACATGCGCAGTTTACAGTGGGGTTCCCGGTCCTATGAGAATTTAACGCCACCTCTGATCTGACAGGAGGTGGAGCTTATGTGGTGATGTGAGAGATGGGGAGTGGCTGTAAATACAGATGAAACTTTACTTGCCCCCTGAGGCTCCATTCCTGACTGGCCATGAACTGGTACCAGTCTGTGACCCAGGGGTTGGGGACCACAGTCTAAGAGCACCAATTCTTAATGTTATTTCATTTTTGCACTTATGCTGATTTTTAAAAATCTGAAGTGGAACTTTAAAAGTAGGCTTGGTTTTTTTTTTTTTTTTTTTTTTTTTGATTTTTCAATTTTCTTCCATGGAAGGAAAAGTTAAACATAGGGATTTTCATGGACTTAGCCATGCCTTGTTGTTATTAAGACAACTAATTATAATATTAATTAAACTCGTTTCCTTAATTGAGGGTTATTTTATTTTAAAACAATCAGAGGCATGTGCAATCAAACTGAATGATCATTAAATTCTGCAAATTTAGATCTGGAAGTCACAAACATTTTGTCTTTTGATTTTATGTTAGTCAAGGTATTTTTTACTCTTCCCCTGCAGTCCTAATTTTACACAATTTAATGAAAATCATAAGTCCCCTGCTGTCTGAGATAATGACTTTTCCCCTCTGGAAGAGAATGTAAACATTTCTTGACTCTTGCTAAGATGTTATTTTGGAAAGATTAACATCATTTAAAAATTATTTGATTTGGGGTTTATAAATATCATTTCTTTCCTAGACTCTTAACTAAAAAAGTTCTTCCTCTTAATTCCAAAACTGACCTCCGTACTAAATGTTGTGATACCCTCCCTTTCCTCCTCCGCAGAAATTAAATGTCTTAACTTCACATTAAAATTTTGAGAGGGCCCCAGGAGATTAGCCAGTATTCATGAGATAGCTCTAAAGTTAACAAAAATAGACTGATCTTCACAGAAAAATCAGGACAGCAGTGCCTCAGAAAATGACCAAAACATCCCTCTTTTAACCACCTTCACATAATGAGAATTAAAGAGAACTAAAGCTACCACAATAATTTGTCCCACACCCTCTGACTTTACAAATGAAAATCTGAGGCCAAAAGAAGTGAGGGGATGTATTGTAACACCTAAAATTTCAAGTGCTGCCTTGACATTTCTGACGCTCAGAAGGTCCCCAAAGCCTACCTTGAGTTCCCCTGCTCTTGCCAGATACGCCCCCTACCCTGCAAGAAACGCTCCCCACATGGCTAGTTCCCTATCAGCCACCTTGTTAGATCTATCTGGATGATTCCTGGTCCCCCGGTTCCAGCGTCAAGAATGAGTACTGGTACCAAGTCCAGCCAATGATGGAGTGATCACAGATAAAGAGCAAACCCACACAGTTATTACAGGAAAGAGAAAGAAGCTATATGAAGGGAAAGTGAGAAAGGAAGCTACACAAAGTGACATAAAGTGAAAATACGTTCCAGAGAGAAAGGAATGAGTCAGTTTCCATGAATGGAGAAAAATCCCCAAATCTGAGTGCATGCTGCTTTTTATGTGCTCACTAGTTTGCCCCATCCTTCTGGAAGGATAGGTTGCTGTTTCCCACCTTTTAGGTGGTAGTTTGGGGTATATAATAGGTTATATAACAGATTGGTTGTGTAACAGTTTACCTTTCTGCACATGCGTCTTCCCCAGAAATCCTTTATGAAAACCCCACCCACGGTATGTTAATTAATGGTAATAACATGTTATGCTAATTAGATGGTAATGAGCCCCAGGTTGGTTAAAAGCCACTAGGAGTTCCCTACTATGCTGGTTCCGACCAGGGAACAGTTCCTAATCGCAATTTGGTTCCTAGGTACAATTCAGTTCTGCTCTCTGCCCTCAGCCAGTTCCTTGCCTGCCTTGCCCTCCTCCAGACCTAACAACCTCACCTGGTCCTCAATCTAAGTGGTTTCACCTCCCTACAAGCTGGCAAAGTTATTCAAACAAGCCAGTCACTCACCTTGGCCCCACCATGGGAACCACAGCCGCTGCTGGTTCATTTCATTCGTGAGTGCAACCACATGTGGCCCTGCATGGCACGCAGCGTCCTCATTACTTAGGCTGTGAATATGTGTGATTAATAAACTGCTGCCAGTGTCATCTGTCCAGTGTCGGGTAAGCCATCTTGTATTATTTAGGGAAAGAGATCCTTCTTCCTTCACCCACATAATATATATAAGATGATCTGAGTAAGGGATTTGATCGATTTTACTAATATGGCTAGTGTCAGATTCACCTTTGCATCTTTTCTGTCCCTTTCAGTTGGTAAATGACAAAGATTAGCTGGTAAATAAGTAATTGTAACTATCTAATTACATCAGAAGCTCTATTAGGAGAGAGGTCTTGTTACATTTACTTTTGTTTCCCAACTCTAGGGCATAGAATAATGCTGTGTTTGTGGTACTTATTCATTTATTTAACAAAGAGTTATTGAGACTCTACCTTGTGTCAGTCACTACAAACAGACTCTATCTCTTAGTGTTGTAAGCATGAAGAAGAGAGATGTTTTCCCATTTTCCCTGCAGATTGGCTGTAAGGTAGCTGTCATCAGTTCCCTGCCTGGAGAAATGCTCCTGATCCTTGGTGCTTCCAGCTTGATGAGGTCACTGCTGAGTTTCCACTCAAGCCAGGCCTGCCATCCTTTATTTGTGAACTGGAAGGTTCGGATCAGGGAAAGGCTGTCATTTGCAGAACTGCTGCTTGGGAGAATGTTTATAGTGATCTGCCAATGGACGTCCTTCCTGCCCGTGAAAATGATTCATCTAGATGAGAAGCCTTCATCTGTTTCTAAGACCCACAGTCCTGAGCACTAGTGCACATGGGATTAAACATGGAGGGATAGATTTTGAGAGCTTTTTTATTATTTTTTTAGGGCAGGAGAGTCAATCCATGCCAATGGAACTCCACAGAAGCACTAATTTAATCCTTTGGGAGTTTATTTCCTTAAATTATTCTACCGTGTTCTTGAATATAAGTATCCCATGTTCCAGTTATCTATTGTTTTGTAAGGAAAACCAGAACCAAAACAAAAACAAAAACAAAAACAAAAAAACCTCAAAACTTGGTGCTGAAAACAACAATAATGATATTTTATTTTCTTGTAAATCTGAAATTTGTTCAGGGCTTGTTGGGAAAAGCTCATCTCTGCTCCACACAACTTCACATGGGGGGCGTGAAGACTGGATGTTGAAATAATCTGAAAGCTCATTGACTCACGTGTCGGACTGTCGATACTGGCTGCAGGTTGGGATCTCAGCTAGAGCTCTCAACCAGAACATCTACATGTAGTCTCTTCATGTGACATGGGCTTCTTCAAAATTCGGTGGCCATAGTCTGAGGAAGGGCAGCTTGAGATAGTCAGCTAAAAACTGTATCACCATTTCAGTGCCATCCTTAGAAGTCACACAGCCTCACTTCTGAAGCACTCTATTGGTTAGAAACAAATCTCTAAAGAAAAGGGAATTAGACTTCAACTTTTTATGAGAAGACTGTCAAAGATTGTTTTATATGTTTTAAAACTAGCGCTTCAAAGTGGGATGCAAGCGGAAAAAAGAATAGTGTAAATTCTTTGGAATCAAAGAGTCTGATACTTGTTAGTAGCCATGTCTATCCAGCAATCCCTCTTCTGGGTATATGCCCAAAGGATATGAAATCAGCACATTGTAGAGATATCTGTGCTTCCATGTTTATTGCAGAATTATTTAAAATAGCCAAGATTTGGAACCAACCTAAATGTCCGTTGATGGATGAATGGATAAAGAAATTGTGGTGTGTGTGTGTGTATACATATATAAATACAACCACATTTTATTTATATCATATATAATATATAATGTAATATTATTCAGATTTACAAAGGGAGATTCTGCCATTTGTGACAACATGGTTGAAACTGGAGGTCATTATGTTAAGTGAAATAAACCAGACATACAAAGGAAAATACCGCATGATCTGTTACATGTTGCTGTGGTTTGAAAGTGTCCCTAAAATGTTCATGTGTTGGAAACTTAATTGCCATTATAACATTATTAAGAAATGAGATGATTATCTTTAAGAGATGATTAGGCCATGAGGGCTCTGCCCTCACGAAGGGATTAATGCTTTTATCACAGGAGTGATAGTTGCCATGGGAGTGGGCCCCTAGTAAGTTCGGCTCCATTCCTCTTTAGGATTAGGCCATGAGGGCTCTGCCCTCACGAAGGGATTAATGCTTTTATCACATGAGTGATAGTTGTCATGGGAGTGGGCCCCTAGTAAGTTCGGCTCCATTCCTCTCTCTCTGTCTTGCATGCTCACCTCCACCTTTTGCCTTCCATCATGAGATGACCCTTGTCAAATGCTGGGATCATGCTCTTGGACTTCCCAGCCTTCAGACCTGTAAGCCAAATATATATGGAATCTAAAACAATTTAACAAAACAAAGCTTGAATACACACAGAGGATAGAATGGTGGTTACCAGAGGCAGGGGGAGGAGATAACTGGGATATTTGGGTACAAGTAGCAGTTATGAGGATGAATAAATCTAGCAATCTAGAGCACAGCATGAAGGCTATAGTTAGTAATATGGTATTGCATGCTGGAAGTTTTCTGAGGATAGATTTTAGGTGCTCTTACAACACGCACACACACACCCACAAAAGGTAACCATGTAAGACAGCTTACCTATAGTAATCATTTGACTATGTATATGTATGTCAAAACATCATATTATGCACCTTAAATTTACATAATAAAAAGGGAAAAAATTTAAAAATACATAAAAGAGTGGGCACAGGACCCAAGGGGGGAAAAATGAAAGAAAGGATTCTAAATATATGTTAGGTCCTGACATGTGAGTAAAGGGCTGCTTCAGAACTGAATCTGTTGATTGGTGTTTTGTGGGTCTGTAGACACAATCTTACTAGTATTTTCTGCACTTGGATATGTTATTCAGTTACTGATGAAGAATTCTGCTTCATGTACGCTGTTATTCCTCATAAAAACATGGTCTCTAAGTCAAATACTTTACTCATAGCATAAAACACACTTGGATAACTATTCGGTAGTGTTCTTGCTCTAGCTATAATGATACACAACATTTGCTGTCTGCTTATTCTTTTCACGATGCATAAAGGATGACTCTCCTTTCGGTTTCTAGAATTTCACATCAGTAAAATGTTTGTGCCGTGCTCATTTTGCCCCCTAGTGGCTTCTTATGTCCTTATTCCATATTTACAAATAATCTTCAAATCAGTTGGAAGGAAGAGTACCATTTTGTTCTCCTCCCACATGCACTTTACTATACAGATGAGGAAAATAAACCCAGAATATGTGCCGGACTTCTCTGACGTCACACATGCAGCTAGAACTAGAAACTGCATTATATATCGTTGTCCTCTCACCACCCCACCCCCCACCCTGAGTAGAAATAAGCCCAAGAAGGCAGGGCAGTCTTGTTCAATGCTTAATAAGAATAGTACTTACCAAATGGTGGTGGCTTGTCTCTGATTAGCAGACTTCCCTCTCTTAACTTAAAACATCCCAAGACTTCAGACAAAACTTCATTTCTTTAACCAATTACAAATCAAAGAGTCTTTAACATATTAACTGCCATGTGAGTTGTATTTAAACTTAACTGATATGTCTCTTTACCTTAGGAACCTTTTGAACTATTTTTCAAGTTGCATATAACTCATGCACAGAAAAAATAAAATATGACAAATTTTTCCTTAAATTAGAAAGGATCGTTCTATTTTCAAAAATTTTATTCTATTTTCATAATAAAACATCGTGGACCCAAGGCAAAAAATTTTTTCTAGTGTGGCAGTCAATGTGTTACACCCATCTATAACCTGCAAACCCCCCCCCCCCGCCACGCCCTCCCTCTCCCTATCCCCGTACCTCCCACTCCCACTTTGAGATGTCCCACTTTTTCAGGTCAAACCAATCTATGTCTTCCATGTATTGATTTACGACTTTAAGTGTAATCTCTGTCTCCCTGAAATGTATGAAACCAAATTATAACCCAACTGTTCGGTAGATAGTGAGGGATTCCAGGTCTCCTAGGTACAAATGTGGGTGCTGTTGCCCCCATCTTGGTCCTGCCCAACCCTGATTCTCCATACCTGAGGGAGCAGGAACTACCCTATGAATCTGCCAATCAGAACTTGTTGGGCCAGCTGCAAAAGAATGCAGAGGACTCTCTAGCCCACGGGCCAAGCTGCATGGGTGGCATAACGTTCAGAAAGTAACCTAGAACCCACATGTGCAGTAAGACTTAGGTCATGCAGCTCCCCAACTCTCTGAAGTGGTTCTATGGTAATGTTTGAACCTCGGGGAGGTCCCTCTCCGGGCAACATAAAACAAGACCCAGACCATAACCAGGCTTTCTCTTTTCCCACTGCAACAAGGGGTTTTGTTGTCATCTGTGGCGTATGTGTCATGCTCCGTTGGCCTATACCTTACTCTTGCCCTATAATCCTATCTTTCTCTCTTCAGTAAACCTCATTTTCATGTTTGCCTAACTTTGGCACATCTGGTCATTCTTCAACTGTGGGCACGCCAAGAACCAAAGGCTTCAGACTAAAACCTAACACAACCACAGTGAGTCCACTTGCTTAAGCCTTCTTGGCCATGGCTCCAGGCCGTGGCCCTCAAACTTGCCTCAGAATAAACCTCTTTAAATTATTTTACAGAGTTTGGGTTCTTTTCCATTGACAAGCCTCATCCATGCCCATCGCTGTAATAACCATGATGGCAGGGAGTACAAAATGTCCTGTTCAGTCTACCCAAGTGAGTCATGCACCCACACCTGGAGCAAGGGTGACATCAATACCACCTGAACCACAGAAACTTGGAAGGGGGGCAGGATGGTCCTCACACAGACACCCATTCACATTTTATTGGATTTTTTTGTGGGAGGCTGTTTTTCTTGCTTTTGGAATAAACATGCAAGTGAAATTACTGTTTTAAAAAATCTTTTATTATAATGGTTTGAATAATAAAAAAGTAATAATAATAGCTAGCATTGATTTAGTACTTACTATACACCAAACGTCCTAAATATTTTACATATATTGGCTGAATTAATCCTTACAAGAACTCTGTAAGACAAGTGCTATTATCACCCCATTTTACTGATGAGAAAACTGAGGTGCAGAAGTGACTGGATGTACCCGAAAGGCAGTATGGTAACTTGCTATAGGTGATCTAGTCTCTAAATGATGCAGTCGAGATTCTAACTCAGGCAAGCCAGCTTAAGGGCTTCTCCAGTCCATCATAAGGCAGGTTGCTTGTCTTGTATAGAAACTGAAGCCCTTAAAAGAAACAGATTTATCATAGTTTATCAAGTATGTCAATGCGTAATGTTCACTATCAGGAAAGACATCAGAGACCCTCATTTGGCCAGCCCAGAAAATAATTAGGACTCACACTAGCACTAAAGTCTTTAGAGACATTAAGGAAAAATATATAAATATAATCTATTGTACTAAGTTTGTGCTAGGCTCTAATTTAAAAAAATAAGAAGAAAAAAGAATATCTTATGGTCCCTGTTCAGACCCTAAGGGAATGTGATTGGAAGTTTAAATAAAAAATTATCCAAGCTACCAGTCAGAACTACTCATCATCATAGGCATTGATTTTATTTATTTATAAGTATTTTAGTAATGTTCTAGGTTTTTTTTTAGTTTTAAAAACAATTGCAAATTCTCTGTCAAAACTCCTACCTCTTAAGAGAAAGCAAAGGGAGTTTTAACCAGTTGGTTTAAGCAAGTACCAAGTTATCTTCCAGTTATCCACATTTTATCTTCAACACACTCCCAATAAACAGAGCATCAAAGGCGATATAGCAAATGTATGTTAAAGTTTTAGTATCTTACAAGAATGATCAAGGCCAGAGATGATTACATTTTCATTTAGTGATGTCATACTTTAATGTAGTGATAACAAATGTTACACAAATGGGTAGTTCTCTTAATGAACTGGATAGAGGTAGAGGATCACCTAAAGTGCCAAGGATTTGGTTGACAGAAGAGAAACAGCTTCTAGAGCCGTTTTTACCACTAGATGTGTGATATTAACCATTTAGCTTTCCTTGGCCTCAGTTTTCTCAACTGAAAACAAAGAAAAAAGAAATCGGAATGGGGACGTATTCATCCATCCATCCATTCAACAACTCTTCCTTGAACTGCTACTATGTGGTGGGCACATATGGTGTCAGATGCTGGAGTTGGATTGCAGTGATGAACAAAAGTGGTCACGAGTCCTTCCCCTGCAGAGCTTACCGTATCACTGGGGGAGACAAATGGGATTCAAATAATCAAAGGGCTCCTTTGGAGTTTTCAGGTCCTAAATTCCTTACACACATAAACACGAAAGAAAGAAACGTTTATAGAACACAAATCTTCTTACATGTTCGAGAGATCTGACAAGTCTCATTTATTTCTGATATTCATTTTTTTTTTCCAGACTATTAGCCTTGGATATTGCAAACCACTTATGACCATTTTCTACCTGTCAATGACATAATGCATTGTCCTGGCTCATTATTGTAATGATAGTTACTATACATATTGAATGCATCATTTCAGGTACTATTTTAGTCGTCTTTTTTTTTTTGTCTCATTCTTAGGCCTGCCTTTCTTTTCCTAATGGCGAGGGATTTTAAAAATAACAGGGTCAACAAAACTTAGAGTTTTAAAGGGAAGAACTGATTATACCCTGAGAGAGAGAGAGAGAGAGAGAGAGAGGGAGGGAGAGAGAGAGAGAGAAAGGAAGGAAGGAAGGAAGGAAGGAAGGAAGGAAGGAAGGAAGGAAGGAAGGAAGGAAGGAAGGAAGGAAGGAAGGAAGGAAGGAAGGAAGGAACTGCTATAATAAAATATGACTTGGGTCCTCATTTTCTTCAAATTTAAATTTTACTGATAGAGCATATACAGAGAAAGCTGTAACAATAAGTTGTTTTCACTGAATCCTTAATGACTCAAAGCTAGTAGGAGGTAGGCTTTTTAATTGCCTACTTGTTTATCAAACTTCATTGGCAGTTGATGTCTGGGTTGCTTCATATATGTCAGAGTTGTGTTGTTAGTTAAATATTCTGTAAAATTTTTGGTTTAATCTGTAAAAACTATTCCACAAATTCTAGATGCCTCTAAGCTGTGTTAAATGTTTTGGGACAGGAGGCTATTTATTGAAAGCCAGAAGGAGCCCTGTTTAGGTTATTTTTGCCAGCAGACATTCTACCTCAGCCTGCATTTCATGAAAAGACATTTGCACAAGTCCCTTGCTTCGGTAACTGCTCCTCCAGCCCCATGGAAAGTGGATGTGGTTGGCCTGGTAGACGGCATTCTTCCCTCTGAGTCTAGTGTACACATACTGGTAGACTGAGAAGTTATGACGTATCTGGAGATGTTTTTCACTAGGGTTGGCAAGAGGCTCTGAAAATCTGTAGTCATTATAGGTTTCTTGCTTCTTGTCACAACTGCAAGGTTTTTTTTGATGGGGAAGAGATTAGGAAAATGTTTTGGTTGACAGGGAATTCTCCAAATCTTAGATTTCATCTGTGTTTTCCTGTTGACCTTTCTCTGCAAAATGACCTTCGATGCTTCCAAAAAGCTAATAAATATTTATCTTGTACCTCTCTAACATCTACTGTTACCTACCAGTAGGGAATTGGCAAATCCACATTCTCATGTTAGATTTTCTCATTACTTAAATATTTTAATGAAAGGCACATGAGAAAACATTTAAAGTTAGTTTTAACAATTTTCTGGTGGAGCTTAGAGTTACACATCTGGAGGTGAGCTTTCTAACCCTAAAATTCTTTTCTTCAACCTGTAAAAGATATTTAACTCAAAGTGACTAGGCTGATGGTTGGTAGGTAGAGCATTTCAACCTCTGGCAAATTTGTCACTGGGCAGCATCAGTAAAGAAGTGGAAGATTGTCCACTATTCTCAAAACATCTTCAATGACTATAGAACAAATTTAACAGAGGATGCTAACCAAAATAACATTTGAGTTGTGCCTAGAGTCATCCAACTATACATGAAGAGAAAGTGTCAACAGGTAAATAACTTAAGTTATGAATAGCAAGGACTGGCATAGGGGTGGAGAAGGGTAGGATAGGAGGGTGTATATAGCTTGAAAATACCAGATGAGGCATCTAATATTGTCCTTCACAATCAAATACACATCCCCCATACACACAAAGGTTGAGAATCAATAGTGAACTGACAGCTTCTTTAAAGAGCTAATCTTCCTACACGAATGTTCCTAAAGAAGATAAAAGATCAACTAAGCACAACATAATCAAAGATAAACCCTGAAGTCATAGTAAAGTGCCTTATATCCATATGTGGGGTCTAAGTGGCACCATTAATTTTCAAACACTTTGATAAAGATGATAAATAACATTGACATATGAAAGCACTCACTTAGACTAGACCTTGTAAATTATGTCAGACTCTTTATAATACTTAAATCTACTGGAGTAATAGTTCTGAAAGTATTTAAGGAATAAGTTTCAACCTATTTAGGGGGAACATGTACTCTTTTGAAATTTGTATGAACTCTTTGGAATCTGCAGAAAATGCACAACAAGTGCATAGAGTTTTATACACAATTTCAGGGAATTCAGGAATTTTGGTAAGCCCATATACAGATGTGGGTTAGGAACTTGACGTTTAAAGCAGATTGTGCCGGGGCCTTCATGGAATACAGTTTTCCTTTCTGAGTGATTGTGTTGTTAGCTACATTGTGTCACAAAGCACAAAAAAACTTGGGGTTTTTTTTCAGGTGGTTTGCCAGTATCCTTTCCCCATTTCTCTTCCATTGTGACATGGTGAGGTTGGTCATCTCATTTTCATTCATACGGTTGTCATCTTCCTCAACCTTTTGTAAGGGTAGTTAAGGAAGATCCCTGTGTTATTATTTTTCTTCCTTCTTCACAGTGGCTGTAAAGATTTCATGTGGCCTCTGTGTCAAAACTGCTTATTGCATGCAGGATGAGGCCGACAAACCGCAACCTGTGAAGACAGACTGGGGAAATCCACCGGAAAGAGTCTTTGGAAGGAACTGCAGATAGGTTGTGGGTAACCAGGCCCAGGGAGAGCAATGAATTACATAAACACTAATGAATATGTCTGCATTTTGATAACCCCTCACCCCACCCACAGTCAAGCACTTAGTCACTCTTTCCTCTGTGCCTCCTTAACTCTATTATCCCTCTATTATAGCTCCTATCACTGCACTGGAATTATTTGTTTATGAGTCTTGTCTCTCTTACTAGACTATGAGCAATTCCAAGGCAGAGTCTATGACTTATTTATCTCTGTACCCCAATCCGGTGTCTGGGTTAAGAGTGCAGGCTTTGGAGTCAGACTGTCTGCGTGCAAATCCATGTTCTGTACATATGCGTAGGATCACTTGGGCAAGCTGCTTGAGTTAGCTGAGCCTTGTTTTCTCTTCCATTCTTCCTTTCCTTTCCTTTCCTTTCCTCTCCTCTCCTCTCCTCTCCTCTCCTCTCCTCTCCTCTCCTCTCCTCTCCTCTCCTCTCCTCTCCTCTCCTCTCCTCTCCTCTCCTCCCCTCTCCTCTCCTCCCCTTCTCTTCCCTCCCCTCCCCTTCCCTTTTCTTTTCCTATCTTCCTTCTCTCACTTTCCTTCGTGGCTATAAGTGTCACATTAGTAAGGTTTATTGGTTTATTGTGAAGAATAAACAAAATGCTCAGCACAGTGACAGTCACTAAGTAGCGATTCAATAACTGGTATCTATTACCACGTCTATTATTGTTACTATTGATGGTTGAATGAAAATGTCTCTCCTTCCTGTATAGTTCACTTGACCAGGAAAAGCCTTTTTAACTTAAGCTACTAAAGAACAGAATTTTCCCCTACGTCTTTCCTTGTTCCCTCTGCTCACTTGCTATTAATGTCCTTCCCCTGTGACATGGTCATTAATATCCTACTTACCTTACTTTTTTTCTTCTTCCCTATATTATCATCTGACATTTGACATGTTTATTCTTTTATCGTCTAGAATGTAAGCTCAATGAAGGCAGGGGCTTTGGTTGCTTTGTGTTCATTGCCGTATCCCCAATGCCTGGTGCAATGCCTGGCACATGGAGCACACTCGACAATATTTACTGAATGAATAAGTAAATGGGTGTGTGTGCGCACGTGCACACAAACACAACACAACACAATACACACATAGAACATCCTCACTCTCTGCTGTCAGTGAGCCCCACTGATTGTCACCCAATGTTCTGCGTTCAATGTATACTTTCCTTCACTTGGTCATAGAGCAGCTTTTCTCTTTATTTCCCTTTCTTCTATGGTTGGGGTATGGAGGGAGAATATTGTTCAAAACTGTTGTGGAAACTGAAATGATTAGAACTTTCATGTCAAAGCCACACTCTTCAGTGGAGCTACTGAATGGGAGTCTGAGTGGTGAGAATGGTGAGGTGGGCAGAGGGACTGCGAGCTCTGCGTCACCTTACAGCGGTGGCTGCTGTTGAGAAACTTGTTCCTGCTACTTCAGCTCAAAACCTCACAATGGCTACTTACTGTTTACAGAATTAAGTTCAAACTCCTTAGCAACTCTCCTACTGTTCCTTCGAAGCCGCCTGCCTTTCGCTCCAGCCAAACTGGATTATTCACTGTTCTTTTCGGGAACATTCCTACATTCCTTCTACATTCCTCCATACATCCCCTGACACATACTTACACACATACTTTTTCAATCACTTTTCCCCCTCTCTATATAGAACCTTTTGCTGCTGTTTTTTTTCTAGATTGAACCTGTTCTTCAAGGTGTCATTGTAACCTTTTGTCTTGTCATGGTATTTCGTCTCACTCTTCTTCTATCTTCTCACCTTAAACCCTGAAGACACTCAGCTGAGTTCTTCTTCCTCAGATTTCTTTAAGAACATTTGCCTCTCTTGTAGGGGTACTTACCAGCTTTCCCCTAGATAGACAGATCTATCTCTAGATTTGTCTGCTAAATTATCGTGAGGGTGGGGACTGTTTCTTTTCTGTTTATCTATGTATAACAGGCTACCAGGGAATGTTTTTGAGTGCCTGGCTATATGGCTACGTATCTCCATTTTTCTAGCACTACAAAGAAATTGTCGGATGATAACGTGTTAAATATAGAGCATTTTTCTTATGGGGTCCATACAAGTAAATTTCTTTCACCATTCATTCTGTAAAAGAAAAAGATAATTAAAAATTAATATAAATTTGGAGATGGGCTTATATTTCTCGAGGCTACAGAGAAAAGGGGTCAGCTTGTTGTAAGACTTGGCAGGGTGTGTCAAAGTGACAGACTGAGAGGACATCTTATTTCTAACTTTGTTTAGGAGTTTTGAGACTTCCCAAGTAGAAGGGAACAAGTAATTGAAGCTGGGAATCACTTCAGGATGCTGGTGGTTTGTTTCTTTTCTTCAAGACCTCGAGATGATGCAACCGACTGTGGTAATACTGCCCCCTGCTGTTAACTGTGGGTTAGTACCGGTGACTTCTCAAGTCTGGTTTGAAGATCCTGATGTGAATTTTCGGTTTCCAAGAAATCCTTGCTTGAGGCAGAAGAAAAAGGAAATCATGTATGTTCAATGTGATACACGATTTTATCCTATCAAGTTCTCCCTTTATATAGTTTAATTGAATCCTCAAATTTGGTTGTGAGGTATCACTTCGACTGCATGGTAACTGGAGATTATTCACAGGAGATAGATGAAGTCAAAGTTCGTAACAAAATTAATTAAGTCATATATTTATTTGTGTTCTGAGGGGTTACTTGATTTCTTCTTGTTCCTAGAACTTTCCTGTTTCTTCCCATAGAAGTTAAAGCAGAGTGACTGGGTGATGCCTTGTGGCTCTCTCCTTAGTAACAGAACCTTTCAGATTTTAAGAGCAGTTGAAGAGCTGTGAATGAGGGACCTTCACATACCAAACTTATGTAAATAGCACAGTTTGTGAAATAGCACAGTTTGATTTATCTCAGAACTTTTGAACTGCTTCGTAACTCTTTTTTCTTTTCCTTACTTGCCCATTCGTATGTCTCTCTAAAGCAGATGACACCAGATAACACACAGCTTTGAATCTTATACCAAGGACTTTGGATTGCATTCTGTGAGCACTAGAGGCCAAGTAAGATACCGTGTTTCCCCAAAAAATAAGACCTACCCATAAAATAAGCCCTAGCAGGATTTCTAAGCATTTGTGCAATAGAAGCCCTACTCCCGAAGTAAGACCTAGTGATGGGCGTGGCTGCGCAGCGCATCTGCACAACCCATGAGTTTGGTCGCTGAGCGGAGCAGCCCTTCTCATCTGCCCCATGAGAACTCTATTGCTTGACATGAGAGATCGGGGCCAATGGTTCTGAAGGAAATAGAGTCTCAAGAAATTCAGGATGGCATTCGGGGTTAGGAGAGTTATGATGATGTTCCAGAAGACGACGACTTAACTATATTTGAATAAATGTAGATTGTTGTACCGTACTTAAAAAAAAATGAACACATCCCCTGAAAATAAGACCTAGGGTGTCTTCTTGAGGAAAAATAAATATAAGACCCTGTCTTATTTTTGGGGAAACACGGTATCTGGGCAACGGATGGGATTTTTAGAAAGGTAGCACTGTTGGCTTTGTGTGGAACTAACTGGGCTGAAAAAACTTGGAAGGAGGGAGAACATTAGCAGATCCACAGAGCAGTACCACTACCTGTACCTCCACAACGCAGCCAAAATCCTCACTCAGCTCCAGCCTGAGCCACCGTCACTTACGACCTGTATTGCTGTAAATTCTCCTCACTGATCTCCCCACAACCCATCTTGCTGCCCCAATGGTCTATTATTCCCCATAGCAGCCACAGTCACCTTTAAAAATTAACTAAACCAGAACACGTCACTTCTAACTTTAAACTCACCAATCACTTCCCATCACACTTAGGATGAAATCTGCAGTTTGGTCCCTGTCTGCCTCTCAGACTTACACTCTCATCCTTGCTCACTGGGCTACAACTTGCTGGCCTTTTCAGTTCCTTGAACAAGCCAAACTTAGTTTCACCTGGGCAGGTGAGCCTTTGCTCTCACCACCCCCTCTGCCTAGAACCCACTGTTCCTGGAATTTCTCACTGCTGGCTTCTGCCCTCAGCTCCCAGTGCCCACCCTCTTCTGTCCCCTACCAGACACATTCTTTTCATGTCACCTATTGTATTGTATTCATAGCTCCTATCACTAACTGAAATTGCCTTGCTCATTTATTTGTTTACTTGCTTCAGATCTGCATTTCTGGCCCATGATGGGAGTTCCATGAGGGCAAAGACCTTGCCTGCCTTGTTCCTCTCTGGGTCCCCGACATATAGAGCTTACAGCTGAGTGCTTCACCTGGCTCATGGTGACTGCTCAGCAATATTCGTTAAATAAATGAAGTTGGGTAAAAGGCAAAGAACAAGTGTGGGACAAATGGAAGTAGAAGAGAAGAGATACTTGAAAGAATTATTGTGGAGATAAAGTGGATAGATTTGATTATTGGGTGTTGGGAGCCGATGGAAAGGGAGGAATCAGATGATGGATTTCCCTTGGATGGTAGAGAGAAGCCAGTGATGCCCTTAACACGAAAGGAGAACATAGGGGAATAAAATGGATGAGAGCAGAAAACAGATATTTATTTGGCTTTGGACTTGAATGTGAGGTGATGGTACTGGTAGATCCACATGAATATGCCCAGCAGGTATATGAAAGTTGGGATTAGATCAATTCCAAATATTTAGATTTTGGAGTCATTTGCATGGTGATGATGATCTACTGAGACCATCAGTAAGGGGGAGTATGCAGGAAAGAAAGAACTTTAAAAATGTACAGATTTTAGCCTGAACATCCTTGTGTACAAGGGACCATGCTGGGACAAGTGACATCTAACAAATGAGGAGCAAAGCCTGGAGCTCATGGGGCCAGAGATGGTGGGACTGATAATTTGGCAAGTAGAAAGTGTGTTATCCATACAAGGAACATTACAACATTGCCATATGGTGCTCTTTGACCTCTGTCCAAACCATCTCTCAGTAGGGGGGTTCTGCACCCCCAGTGGAGATTTATGTGACTGTTCTCTTTCCTTCCTTCCAAATCTGCACTGAGTCCAGAGTAAGGACTGGACAATGTTCATGATGTGGCTTTATACCGTGCTCTGATGGATCTATTAATAATAAGCTAAAGCAGTTTTGGGGGGAAATGCATTTATTAAGACACAAGAAATGTGTTTGTAATAGCAAAAGGTACATTTGTTGAGCACTAACTATGGGCTAGGTGGTGAACTAAGCACTTCACATGCATTATTTTATTTAGTTCCCACAAAATCTCTATAAGGGAAGTACAGCTATTACTCTATTGTGCAGATGAGAAAACTGTGGCTCAGAGAGGTATGTAATCTTTCCCAGCTGATGAATGGTGGAGGCGGGATTTGGCCACTGAACTGCCTGATCCCAAACCCCACCCTTTTAGCTATGATGCTCCACTGCTTCTCTGTATTGGACAATCATTTTTTTGGTACTTAAATTATGTTTCACTATTTTTTTGTGAATACTGTAAACTTATAAATATCAGGTCGATAAGTCAGGCAGACTTTATTTGCAGCAATAAAAGGTAACCAAAATTACTCACAAAGTTGACCTTTTGTGCTGATCAGAAGTAACTTATTCTTTTATTAAATCTCCTCTGTGTTACACAATTGCCTTAAAGAACTAATATTGCTTATGGAAAGTCAATTTCCCCAAACCCTCAGGTTATCTTTAATTACAAGGCTCTCTGGGTACCTGAAATAGAAATAGGATTTGGAATTCTCCTCCACTAACATCCCCTATCCTTAAACTATAGGTATACTTTGTTTAGTGTGGGAGATCTGTTCTTGGGAATGATCTCCTTAACTAAATTGGTATAATATACAATTACTGCAGCATGCCTGGGAAATGTGCTAGTGATGACATTCTTTGGCAATTGTCCTTTCTCTTTCTCAAGTCTCCTTAGGTAGCAATACCCTTCATATCTGTATAGGTCGCAGTGAGGCTTATGTTGCCCTTTAAAATGTCAAAGGATTCCTACCAGGTGACAAATGTCTTGCTGATCTGGATTTCTTAGACCACCTGCTTGGTGGCACTTGGAGTCGTTGCAGTGGAGGTTGCTTGCTGCTCTTTCTTGATCTTTTGTTGAATTCCCAGCACTATGGCTTGCATCTTTTGTAAGCCATCTTGAACCAAAGTGTTCACGGGCACACAAGTAATGGCAGAAAGAGGAACCTGGTGGAGTGAACAATCAGATTGGGAAGGACCACTCAAACGGCTCTTAGTCTCCACTGGCTGAGCACCAAATACAATTAGATGTATGGTCTAGTGCTGCAATGGACTTACATTTATATAGACATATAAAATATTTCTGAGATCATCAGCACTCAGAGGAATCAGCCGTATCTGCAGCAGTTCTAAATGAATTCTAAATGAGTGCCTCTCTGACTTCATACCCAGTAAATGTATAGTGATGCAAAGTGGCACTTGCTTTAGTCCATCAATAATTTATTAACGGGCACTTTGTGCTAGGCATAATGTTCCTTGGAGTTTCATAAAATGGCTTTGTCTTTGGTTAGCTCCGTTTCTCTCTCACAGTACCTTTACCAGGTCCTTTAATAGCAGTCGTCAGTTTCATCTGTATGTCAGGTGTCTCCAACTCGAATAGAGAGTAAATGCTTCCGTTCATTCTGCCCTCCTGGATTATAAGTGGATTGAGGGCAAGGCTCATGTTTGACCCATCATTACATCTTCCACAGTGCCTAACAGTTCCTTGTGTAAATAGATACGTAAGTATTTAAGTCAATGAATCATAATAGGAAACATGGAGGAGAAGAGGGATTTTAAAGGAGCTCAATGTTTGTTTTATTGGACCCCAACAACTTTGATCATCATTACTACGTGGGTCTCTGGGGAAGAACTGTATATTGAGTCTGATTGGCCAGTGGCTCTGCAGGTGATGTGCGTTTTTTGGAAGGGGGTGGGTTTTTATTATTGTGACTCACTAATGTCCTCAACATGTACTCCATCTGTCACTTCATTGGGTAGTTACTGTCTTCTTTCTTTCTTTACGCTTATAGGTGTAAATGTCCTTGGACAAAATGGCAATACAAGGGATGCATTTGCTTACTCTCTTTGGTGCAAATAAGACATTCAGGACTTCTCCATCCCTAGCCTATTTATTAATTTTTATCTTAATTTATGATTTTATTAAATGTCTTATCTAGGAGGCAATTGTAGCTTCTGTGTCCAGTATGATGGCACTTCAACAACGTAGATGTGTGTAACTACTCTCAAGATCTCATTTGAATATATGAAAAATTCAAGAGGCTCGTCGGGGAGACAGCAGGTTGAATCCAGTTTCTATCAGATACATAAATCTTTTCTTGTGTCACTCCAGTTGTTCATAGGCATTCTTTTTCCTGATGAATGGCAACCAGATTTATCAGGAAGATATACAACACTGGCTCCATTTCAAACAATTGCCTGATGTCCGCTGGCAGCCACTGGAACTACACATTGCGTTGGTACCAGCCTGTCATTTTGAGAGACCCTAGGGTAATTGTGAGATGTGTTTGAGGTTTGGATCATTGTCTGTAAAGGTAACATGCAATTTTCTTGGCAGAAACTGTGCAAATCTACATTATACAGTAAAAAGGTGATGTTTCCTATTTCCTATTTGAATTGTGTGCTTTGGCCCCTTAAATCTTGTGCCCAGTACATGTGTCCATGTCAGTCAACCATTACAAGGCTCTCTGATCCCACCCCCTACATTATTGGGAAGGATGCAGAGTGACTGATGTGTAAAATAGTGGGATTAGAATTGTCTACTACCTTGTCAAAATATTTTTTAGAACAAATCATATATTTTCCAGCATCTAAGCACTTTTAGAAGGACAAAAACTAGGATTTTATTGTTCTGAGGGAGATTCTTACCCTGAAAACAATTTCTTATTTCTACAAGCTTCTAAATTCTGGAACATAAGTATATAAGTTGATATTACTCATCGTTTTGGATTCAGGAAGGGCCAGTTCTCTGAGGCTGTGTTCACAAATGTTCTTTTTTCCCCCTGCATATTTGGAACCCTTCAATCATTTTCCCATTTGGAATCAACATTTTGGGAGTAAAGAAAATTATACATGCCACACTCTTAGATCACACTCTCACTGTATCCAGCTGAAATTTCTGGATACTATTTTCCTAATTGATAGTTTGTTCATTCATTTGTTCATTCATTCACTCATTCATTCACTTGTTCATTATAACAATTATTTGACAAGTACTTTCAAAGTGCAAGTACTTTCGGAGTGCTTTCTCTATGCTTGGCATTGCACTAGCATTAGAGACACAGTGGTGATCTGTGATTGCAATAGGTTGTTGGTCTGTGTGAGGACAAACCCAAATATTGGGTACATAGGAGCATATTTAATAAAATGAACTATATTCCCAAATAAATTTGGTGTAGATAAAAGGGGCTTTGGGATTAGACAGATTTGCTGTGATCTGCTGCCGGTTACTTAACCTCTTGGAGGTTCTTTTGTTCTTTCCACAACGAATAGTTCAGACTCATTGCAGTAATTAAAATAGATAATTTTATGTGGGATTGTCTGGCAGTTAGGGTCAGTTTTATTTGTTAATTTTATTAATTTGGCCATAGGCACAGACATGAATCTTTTAAGCAACTGATGTCAGTGGAAGTTTAAAAATGGAAACTCTGTGATCTCTTACTCTTTCAGAAGAGTTCCTTTTAGTGGTTTCTCTTTTTTTTCCATTTCAATTTGACCCCACATCAAGTACTTGGCTGACCTCTTTGCAGTGGTAGGTTAAAAGAGGCTGGTTTTCGCAGTCAGGTTATTTCTCTGGGACCTGACCAAACGAAAAGGTCCCTGCTAGCATGTAGAACTCAATGTTTTGAGAAATAAACTGGAATCAATTACCTTATATTCCCAAGTAACAGCTTGATCTGATGTGACCCTGTCAGCCTTTTAACAACTTCTTCCTGAGCCATTCTGAGGATATCACTTTTGTTCCTGCAATTTAATTCAACAAACATTAATTGATCATCTTTTCTAGATGGCAGACCTTGTACTACCTGCTGGGGGTTACCAAGATAAATGAAAAATGATCCCTGTCCTATGGATTTCTTACAAATAACTCAACAGGCAAGGAGAAACGTAGTATTCAGAGCATACCCGCAATTCCCAGCTTTGACTTCTCAAGTCCTCTAATGAAATAACTCAGTTTTGCTCCTTGAGCTAAATCTTCCCATTTGTTATTCAGTCTTTGCCCTTCTTTCTTCTTGCTGTTTCTCATCTGGAGATGCCACTGGTAAGATTCATTTCAACCTATGAGTATGACACGTTTGGATTTAGTTGTGAAAGATGTCTTCGACAAACCATCGCTATACCAAAGTGACTGCGCTGAATCACTGTAAAACGATGGGAGGTATTTTGAATGAAGCAGGCTGTTCATTCACTTTCCCCCCATTCATCTTTCTTTGAAAGGTGTAGCTATTTTCTAACACAGGAGGGTGGGTTTTTAAGTGAACTAATTATCAATCTCCAAGGACAAATGTTTTTGGAGTTCTGGGTACCCCTTCACCTTCTCCTATCCCCCTGCCACTAGCAGGGAGAAGCAAGCTTTCACAAAAGGGATCAGTGACATGGCCAGCACGAATGAGTCAGGTGTTTGCTCATGATCATACAGCTGGTGGTAGGTACCTCTTTCAAACCCCGTTATGCCTGCTTCTAAAAAACCCCATTCCTTTTCATTAAGAGCAGGATTTTTAAACTCTTATTTCCTGGAAATTGCTTCAAGGGGTTCAATGAATTCCATTTATACATACATAAAACTATTCAGCAAAAAAACCTAAAATGCGTTCTAAAGACATTATATTATTGCAAGTTCTGAGTGATTTTTTTAAAATAAATGTTTTTGAACTTAACACCTAAGCTTATTCTGATTTCACACTGCTTGTATCTGTGGCATATTTTAGAGTGAAAACAAAGATGTCATTTGAAAAACGGTAGGAGATAAAGGGCTGATAATTACTGTCCTACAAATGACACTACTCTTTATTAAGAGATATATTACATGCTGCATAGAGCACACATAATGAGGACTATGGCGACATGTATAATACATCATACAGTGAATAATATTATCCCATGTGGCTAAATGGGCTGCAGGGGAAGGACTATAGGAGGTGGGGAGGGGAGGCGTCTTGTTTTTTATAGCTATTCCTAAAATAGTGCATGTGCGTTTACTGGAACCAGTTGTTTGATAGTTGGGCAGCTGTATTCTATGTTTTTCCTTATTTGGCAATCCGTTTTAAGGAATAGAGTCTATATTTCTGTTGGTTAGGCTTCATACTGATGAGATTACAGTTTGAAACACATAGGTGGGAGTTGGCTTGACTTGACTTCATAGCCAAATTATACATCAACTTTGGCTATTTTTTCCAGAAAATTTTCCTTGTTTTGAACAGAAATTTAAAAGGTGACTTCACATCTATATCAACTATAGAAATGTGTATTTTCCTACACACACAGACACAGGCTCCACAAACTTTAGACCCTACTAATACAGTCAACAATGTTGCCTTTATACCTGAAGAGCCATTTTTTTTTTAGAGCAGTGTAATTGTTTTTTTTTTGAGACAGAGTCTCACTTTGTTGCCCAGGCTAGAGTGAGTGCCGTGGCATCAGCCTAGCTCACAGCAACCTCAAACTCCTGGGCTCAAGCAATCCTCCTGCCTCAGCCCCCCAAGTAGCTGGGACTACAGGCATGCGCCACCATGCCCGGCTAATTTTTTCTGTATATATTAGTTGGCCAATTAATTTCTTTCCATTTATGGTAGAGATGGGGGTCTTACTCTTGCTCAGGCTGGTTTTGAACTCCTGACCTTTAGCAATCCGCTCGCCTCGGCCTCCCAGAGTACTAGGATTACAGGCGTGAGCCACCGCGCCCGGCCTGTAATTGTTTTTTAAAAGACCAGATCTCAAAATGCTTGCCAGCTTAGAAGAACCTTTTCCTATAGACTTCTGTTCAGAGGCTCCATGTTGATACCAATAGCTCTTGCTTTCATTTGTGTTTTATGACAGCAGAGTTCAAAAATATTTTCGGGAAGACTATGAAAGAAATGAGTCAACTGAACACTTGCTATTATCTCACACTTTTAGCTGAATCCGGCTGGAGTGGACGACCTGGAAGAATCTCCCCTTTCAACTTTAAGATGATGCAAATCTAGTCCCAATTCTTTCTTGTTAGGCATTAGATTAACAGGAAAGATTACTGTTTGCTGCCTTCTTCCTCTGTTTCTTACACAGCAAATTACTTCCTAGCAGGTCTGAAGATTTGACAGCTGCATTTGATCTTTATACTGTCATTCTTCACGGGTGTCTCTTTAAGGGGAAACAGCTTTGTTTTATAGATACAGAAGCAGAGGCCACCTGAGGTTAAGTGGTTTGTCTAAATCATACGTGAACTATGTAGAACCAAAGGCTAAATACAGCATCACGCACATTACTGCAAATAAAAGGCAGTGCACAAGATTCTATAACTTTGAAATCTTTTTATTCCATTGGTATGATTTGGAGTTTGAGTGTATTTGCATGTGAGTGTTTGAATTCAGAGCTTGTATCAGAGCTGGCTTTGCATCTCAACTACCTAGCACTGTGCTGGGTGCAACATAAGGCACTTAATAAACCCATGTGGTATGAATGAATGGGTACCAGGAAAATAACCTTGCCTGGCAAAAGAGGGTGGTATTTTCATTTTAAACCATTGGGATACTGATTATTTTCAGTTTCCCATTCTGCCACCCCATCTCCCCCACCAAAGCCCCAAATTCCCCTATGAATAATAAATACATGCATAACAGGCAATAGTCCTAACTTGAAATTTCATATTAAGATGAGTAGAGATTTCAGAAGTAGAACCCAATTCTAGTGTTTGGGCATCCTTTATAATTCTTTTATGCCTCACTCAGAGTCCAATGACAATGAGTCTAACTGCTTTTACCACTATCCTGGACAGTAATGGTGTTTATTAAGTACTCACTGAGAGCCAGGGAGTATGCCAGAGTTCTTATATGCATCATAAATATCGTAATATGCAACCTGCACAACACCTTTTTACCCTGGCTCAGAGACATCGAGTCACCTATCCAACGTCACACAGATGCTCAGGCAGAGCTGGAAGAAGGATAATGGCTGTGGTGAGGACGTGATGTTTGGTCTCCATAAACATTTGCTATTACGATGATGATAGCAATGCTGGAATCCTTGGGGTCCATAACACAATGAGTGCACAGCGTCTTAGTATGAGCTAGTTTATGAGATCAATTCCCTCCCTGATAGCAAAGACAGTCAGGATAAAAGCAATCTCTGCTTGAGGGGAGAGGAAACTTAAGGGTGAGGATGGAGGGAGCCATCACATTATGTCAAAATTAAAATCGTGTTTTTGAGAATATACCCTTTGGCATTCAGCTATGGGGGTGTGCTAAAGTAGGGAACAGGAAACAGAGGCCGAAACACATTTTTATCAGTTTCACAATTTGCCTAATGTATGTGTTGATGTGTTATAACGCTTGAAGATTACAAAGAACAGAATGGAACATTCTTTGCTCTTCCCCTAAGAGAAATCTGTTGCTGTATGTTGTTCAGCCTTCGGGCCGAGAGTGCCATCTCACAATGTTTCAGCAGATAGCTGCCAGAAGAGAATAATAACACTAGCAGTGTTATCTGCTGACACGAAGGATAGGAATACACTTAAAGCCTAGAATTGGCTTCTTGCCTCTTGTTAAGGCACCAAAAGCCGGGCTTACTGACAACTTCGCTGAGACACACTCGCTTACTCTAGCACTATTTAAATTTCTCTATGGGGTGGTATTGCTTTCTTTCCTTCAAGCCTTTTATCTTTTTATAATAGTATCACCACTCTTTTTTTTTTTGCATCGTTGAGACTAAAGGAACAAGAAGAAGGACAGATCAGAGGATGTTAACCTCAGATCTATGGACCCCAACATAAATAAATGGGCTCCAGTCCAATCTTGAACGGGATCCCTGCTCTCTCAGAAGGGGAGAGCAGCCTTGATTTCTTTAGGCTCCGTGGAGATCAAAAAACAGAAATGCCTAAAGAGGGCTGGCAAAGCAGTTTATTTTTAAATATTAACTATAATAAGTGAGCACTTTTAATACAAATCAATATAATGTAATATGACTGCAAAATACAGGATATTTACAGTGTTTATTAAAAATACTAATTCAGGGTGTGTTTTGGGTGGTTTGGTCCAATCATGGGTCATAAGATTAAGGTTGTCTTAAGGTGGATGCTTTATGTTCTTCAATCCTCAGAGTGTGTTTTCGTGAGTGGATGCACAGCCTCATTTGGAAAAGAAGTTTTATAGTCCAAATGTGAGGATTTCTGGGAATGTGAATCACTGGCCCTCTGTCACCCCCTCTGCCCCTCATTCTCTTTACTCAGGCCTTTCTGGAGACTCTGCCGTGCCACTGGATGCAAACTTTTATTCTTGTTGGTTCATTTACCAGGTTTTATTAGATTCTCCAAGCAGTCCATTTTCAAAAAAAAAAAAAAAAAAGGTTAAGAATCTACTTGTCTCAAAAATAACCTGACAAAACCCAGACCAATGAACAGAACTTTTCATTTTTGAAATCTAGAATACTCTTTTTTTAAACTATAAATTAATATTAAAACTCTTTAAGATGAGTTGCTGTTTTCTTTCTTTTCTTTTTTAAAAGTGTAGTAATCTTGAGATTCTTCTTGGTTTTTTTATTTGCCTCCTTCCTATCCCTGCTCAAGAACACCTGAGGTTAAAAACAGTGTACATTGATCACCCTAAATAGGCAGTGGTCTAAAGCTCACGTTGTGACTCTGCAGCTATGTGACCTAAGGAAGCACTGTCACTCTCTGGCCCTCAGTCCTGCATGTCGAAGAGATGGTTCATTTCCATTTCTCAAGTCCCTTTTAGCTTTAAAAGACCATGATTTTTTTTTTTTTACCCTCCCTCTCTGCCTTTGGCGAACTGCCTCGGGAATATTTGAATACCCAAGCTCCAAAGCTATTGTCCTGGCTTACTGGCCTAGTCTCTTAGAAATAAAAGAAAACAAAACATTTGCTTACCTTACAAACAAAAGCAGCACTTAATAGGCATAGGTTCAGACTTATTTTTTTTCATGACCTGATGGCAATGAAATATTTACTTTGTTGTTATGGTGAACAGTGCATGCCAAGTGAACTCAAATTAGTACAAGAATTTAAAAATAAAGGAAAAAAATCTAATTTTTTTTTTTTTTTTTTTTTTGCTTAGTTGCCAGCTACAGATCTGCACTGATAGGTTAGGACACTAGATGGCGACATCAGCGCATCACATAACACATTGCCTTGATTGGGCCCGCATTAAAATCCTAATGATTGAGGCCAGAACAGGTTAATGCCATAGTGAAAAGAAACAAAGTCAAATACAATCAGGTGTTGGAATGTTAGCTAATACTCTGATTGTGTTCGGCAGCCCAACGGGAAGAAAAGGTTGTTAAACCTGAAATTAATGTATCCTACTGTTGCGAGTACCTTCTAGCTAATTCTTGGGGCCAGCGTTGGCCATAAACACACGTGTCCCATAAAATGCTTCTAATTCCTGCGTTCCCCTCCATGTTTGGTTTTCGTTTTTTCAAAAATAGCAATTGTTTGGGATGGAGTGCGCCTCACATATATTATTCATGGACCCAGGACTATATTCTCATCAGGAATGGGAGCCCTAAGAAGACACTGGCGTTTTACAGGGGAAATGGCCGACTTACTGTAAGCTGTTGGCTGGGCCATTATTGACTGGCAGGCTCAACTGGAAGCACTTTGCAAGTGGATTAGGTTGCCCTGGAAATGCCTTCCTGAAACTCTAATGATGCACTTAAGGGAGCCCTCTGGAACAGGAGTAAAATGTCTTTTAGCAGGCGTGTCTTCCACCAGAGTCCTCTTGGGACGAGTTGGTTGGGCGGGGGTGGGGACGCGTCCAGAGAGACGCTCAGTAAGGAAACAGCCCCAGGAAAAGGTGGCAGGTAGCAGCCTCTTACAGGTAAGCTAAGATCCTGACCGACTGGTGTCAACTGTGGGCTTTCTGTGGGTGCCCGTGCTTCCCATCTTCATGCTGACAGAGTTTCTTCATTCATTCCAGGGAGAAAGCAATTTTATTTAGGTATTTATTCATTTGCTGGGGGTGGTGAGTGGCAGAGAGAGGAAGGAGGAGAGAAAAAGGAGAGAGGCGTCTGAGCGAGTGATACGGTTTTAATCAAAGGATTCAAAAAAAAAAAGAAAACACCCCAAACTCTTTATAGTTTGAGCATTGGGGTCATTCCACGCAATTTTTTTTTTTTTTTATAAATAAGCTTTAGAGGGGGAATTTGCCCTTTAGCATAAATTCAGCGCATGTGAAAAGGGCTTGTGTGTAGGTGTTTCAAAGGAAGACTCACTCTGTGTTTGTGTCACCTCTGGGGGGTGGGGGGCTGTTGCTGGGGGTGGGGTGGGGTGGGGCGGGGGGCGGTGCTGCGGGAGGTAAAGGCACGCCCCGGGAAGGGCAAAGGCAGGCCCTCCGCGAACTCCCGGCCGGCCGGCGGGCAGCACGGGGAGGAGGGAAGCGGCCGCCGCGGGCGTCCCCGCCCCAGCGGGCGCCGGCAGCCGCGTCCCCGCGCGGTCCCGGCAACCTGTCACCGCGGAGGAGGACGTGACTCGGCGCCGCCTCCGCTTTCTCCAAGCCGTATCCCTTTAAGATGATGTAATAGTCCTCCCCCTGGATGGTGCCTTGCCCGCACCGCCGAGACCACAGCCTCCGAACTGCGCCGGGAGCGGTAGAGCCTCCCGGCTGCGCGGCCAGCCGAGCCGGAGCCCCGCGCCCCGCGCCGGCAGCCTCCCCCCCGCCGGGGAGCATGGGAGCCCGTTTGCCCTTGCCGGCAGGTGGGGTGGCTACCTGGGACCCCAGCGGGGCACGTCTCTCCGTCTCCCTGCTTCCCGGCTTTCTAAGAAGCTCCTAAGTCCCTGTACCTCTTCGCAACTCTCTTTTCTTTTAAGGATCCTTTCTGAAGGTCTGATGGTTTTTTTTTTTTTTTTTTTTTTTTTGGTTTTTCTTGGAGAAGCTTTGCTCGAATATTTTCCTCTTGCTTTACTTCTTCAACCCAATCTCCTCTCATCACGGTTTAACTTTCTGGTGACTTGTTTTAACTTGAGATTGGGAGTGACTATATACCTACCTATATATCTACATAAAAATACACATTTATATAAATACACACACATATATTATATATATATATATATAAATTATTTTCAAAGAGCACATATCTGTGGCACTTTTCATTGATACCTCTGTCCTTTTTACCTGTTTGGGATTTGACAAGATCCAGACTCAGTCTGGCTGTGGATTCTGATTGCTTTACAAATGGTTATTTCTTCACAAGAACTGGGTCTCCAGCACTCACTAAGGTAAGCTCCAAGACTAATTGCTTTTCCTGTCCAGCTGGGGAATAAAAAAAGATTCCCTTTTAGAAGTTGAAAATTGCATATTCCTTTTTATTGCAGAATTACAAATAGAACCGTTTTCAGTACTAATTACTGGAGGCAGAGGCTTATGGATAAACATGTAGACACAAAATAGCATGAGAGGAGCTATGATTTAGTTGGAGAATGGCTGAAATCAGTAGTTCTAGGACTGTTTATGTAAAAAAAAAAAAAACTCTCCCTCCCTCCCTTTTCTCCTTCCCTCCCTCCCTCCCTCTCTTCTCTCCAGAGGACTCTCTCTTTCTGACTCATTCTGGGTTTGAGGAAATAATTTTTTCTCTTTTCCTTCAGATGGACATCTGAGTAGCTGGGGACTTGGCCTGCCTTGCCTACTGAGCTTGATGGAAAATTGGATGCAGATGAGTTGATTATATTCCATGAAGTAATAGCTCACCACCAGCCGGGGTTTAAACTACTTTTTCAGCATCACTTCACCTGTGGACTCTTATAAATTTTGCTTTCCTGGGGAAAAACTGGGGTAAGAGGAGGTCATTTTTAACAAGTTAGCATTCTTTTCCCTTCCTTACAAGTTGATGCAAAGCATAAGGCTGTGACTCCATTAGATTTCACCCTTACATCAAAATAGGAGAAGAAGAAGAAAGAGACAATGGCTCTCAGTGGAAACTGTAGTCGTTACTATCCTCGAGAACAAGGGGCCACAGTTCCCAACTCCTTCCCTGAGGTTGTAGAGCTGAATGTCGGGGGTCAAGTTTATTTCACTCGCCATTCCACGTTAGTAAGCATCCCTCATTCCCTCCTGTGGAAAATGTTTTCCCCAAAGAGAGACATGGCTAACGATCTAGCCAAGGACTCCAAGGGAAGGTTTTTCATCGACAGAGATGGATTCTTGTTCCGTTATATTCTGGACTATCTCAGGGACAGGCAGGTGGTTCTGCCTGATCACTTTCCAGAAAAAGGAAGACTGAAAAGGGAAGCTGAGTACTTCCAGCTCCCAGACCTGGTCAAACTCCTGACCCCCGATGACATCAAGCAAAGCCCGGATGAATTCTGCCACAGTGACTTTGAAGATGCCTCCCAGGGGAGTGATACGAGAATCTGCCCCCCTTCCTCACTGCTTCCTGCCGACCGCAAGTGGGGTTTCATTACCGTGGGCTACAGGGGATCCTGCACCTTGGGCAGGGAGGGGCAGGCAGATGCCAAGTTTCGGAGAGTTCCCAGGATTCTGGTTTGTGGAAGGATTTCCTTGGCAAAGGAGGTCTTTGGAGAAACTTTGAATGAGAGCAGAGACCCCGACCGAGCCCCAGAAAGATACACATCCAGATTTTATCTCAAATTCAAGCATCTGGAAAGGGCTTTTGATATGTTGTCAGAGTGTGGATTCCACATGGTGGCCTGTAACTCATCAGTGACAGCATCCTTCATCAACCAGTATACAGACGACAAGATCTGGTCAAGCTACACCGAATATGTCTTCTACCGTAAGTACAAAGGGTTCTTTTAATTTTTCATGTGTATCAATTCTCTTTCCCAGGTGTATACATGGTCCATGTGCTCTGTCAAAATCTAAGGAATATGATTTGGGATTGTTTTAACTCTTGAATTACAGCTAGAGTATTAGAGGTTGCAATTCATCTCTTGTGTCTTACCTAAAGCAACTTTTATCCATTTTTCCAGTGAAGTCACACAATATTCAAAGGCCTCAGAAATCACAGGATGCCAGTGATATTGGTATAGGTAATATGTAAAATGAAAACAAGTATGTATGTCTTTTTTTTTTTTTTCCAGACATTGAATTGGGAAGATACGGTTGATGATTACAACTTGGTTGTTGGTCCGTGGGAGCTTAGTAGACTGAGGGTGGATGAAATATGGCTGTTTATTCATTTAGCTGAACTTTAGCGTCTATTACGCTGGTTGCTGAAGACTTGCTTTTATCGGGGGCTTTGAAAACACAAGTGGATGTTGCACTGAATGGCGTGGTCTTGGCTAGATGGCAGTACAGGCTGCTGAAAGGCCCCTTTTCTCCCCCACCAAGTCTGAAATTTGCTTTTATGGGCTTTACAAATCTGCTACTGGATTCTTTAGCATTTTGTACTGAGACTTGAGTTGCACTGCAGACTTAATTAAGCTGAACTTTTAACTTTTAAGCACTATCTGAAAGTAATTCAGATCCTTGAGAATTGTCAATCACATCAAACACCTTCAGATAGCTGAGGTGATAGAATTACTGACATAAAAGGAAGCCAGAAGGAGAGAGGAAAGCAAACAATTATACTGGAGCCTTTTAAGTAAGGGGTTCTTGGAGGTCAGTTCATTTGCTTAAATGGATGTATGGTGCAGTTTGCCTCATTTTATGAAATGGCATTATTCTAAACTCTAAACTATGAGCCATTGATGTCGGAAAGGAAATAGTAAATCAGCCTGTACTGTTTGGTGCTTGATTTAACTGCTGATTTTCAGCAGGCCTGGGAGTTGGGTGAAGTGAATTCCATAAGAAATATGTTTTCAGTGTTAACGTTGGATTTCCTCTACTCTTACTCTAAAGCAAATCCAGAATTGAGGATTAAAATGTCTAAATTTCTTTAAACAGAAAAGTAGGACTGGGTTTCTTGGAGTAGTCTTTTTCCCTACAGTTGTGTTTATTCATTTGGTGATGGTGCTGGGAACCTTGGTGATGAGGTCAGTGGGAAGCTGAGTTGTGCTCTCCTGGGTTATTACACATTTGGTTTTTAGAAGTGAAGACACGTAAATTGCATAGGCAGAACAGCCTATGGAGAAAAATGAAATCAGCTATCAGTTCATCAGCGTATTGATGGACAATAATAAACATTTGGACTAATCATCCCATATATGGCCTTTATCTATAATCTATATCTTCCTCCGTGCTAGAGCTTAATCGCCAGATACTGCTTTCTTCCTTCTGGAGGATTTCCCACTAGTATAGAGATAAGACTGGCTTTTTAGCTTTCCACAATGGAATCTCACATTATCTGTGATTTTGAAGAACAAATATCTTCTCCAAACTTTTTGGGAAAATGCATATCTTAGAGATAGTTCAGATGTAAGTTTGATATTTACCATGTTCTCCAGTTTCTAATATTTGAAAACATGGCATCTTAAGAAGCTATAGCCCCAATAAATGAAAGCATGCCAGTCATTTACTCCCCCAAAAGACCACACTAGATTTCTAGTCACTTGTTCACATACATGAGACCCACAACCTGAAGTATATCTGCCCACTAGCTCAGTCAGTGGCGTTTCTGTGTTCATCAAAGGCTCATTTGTCTAACACCATGTCCTCTTTAGATTGCTTGGACAGGCTCTGTTCTCCTGATCATGCAATTGCTTCTTTCTTTGTTGGATTGCTGGGAGGTTGCTGAGGAGCAGTTTGCTCTCCATGCCTCCATGGACAGGCTAGCACGAATGCACAGGAATGCCACACTAACAGCATGTATCTTGCAAACGGTATACTTATCTTTTGCACCCAACATCCAGAGCTCAGTGTTAACTCTTCCTCTGTCTTAGGACCAATAAAACTGACAGCTGGCTTTCTAGGGTACATAACAGCTTCCGTGCAGCTGCTTAGCCATAATTATTTAATTAGAAGCTGCCAACTGTGCCTATATAAGCATTAATTCATCAAGCTGTTGTGCTTGGGTTAATGGGCTGAAACCATGGGAGGTGCTCTAAAGCAGAGAGTTGACTGCATGCAAAGATACTTTTCACAGAGGAACTCAACTTCTTCCTGGGTCTAGGGAAGAAAAATTTCAAAGTATATATGCATTGACAAACTGCTTAGATCTAAGGAATGAACTCCAAGCAATAGGACTCTTGTAATAACCCAGGCATAATGCAGAGTCACTTCCCATGAATCAATATCACAGTAAAAAATAAACAGCGAGAAATTAGTGCATTGCATATGGTGGTTGACAGTTCTGGGGAGACACTCCTCCTTTCCCTGTTTGCCTGTTTTTCTTCCAAGTTTTCCAACAGAAATTTGGGAGACCAAAATCTAACTCTCAGTTATTAATAGGCTGGATTCTTACCTCATTTAAATTTTCAAGTGGACCTAGAGTTGACGGTCAATATCAGGCAGGTTTGAGTGAGTGTTTTGTTAATGTAGAACTATGAACAATTAAAAAGGGTTACACATACATACAGCTGTTCGTGTTTAAGAGGGAAGTGAGAAATGCGTTTGTCTATATCACTCACACACCAAAGTATGATATGCGAGATACTATGAATTATGATTCACTTATCAGCAACTAAAAGAGTTAGTGTGAGTGATATAGGAACGTGGAAAAGAAACATCTATCCTAGGATTGTCTCACCAACTATTTTAGATATGTCCTTTGTTTTAGTTTAAAACAATAAGAAGGTATCTTTTTGCCTTTCCCACCCATCTGGCTAAGTAATTACTTTTCTTTTCAAGCATTGTAGAGGAGTAATATCACAAATACTAGAAAATGCCTTCTTAATTCACCGCTAACATAAAATGAGAGCTAAGTAATTTGGAAAAGAGAAGTCCTGATTTTGCACTTAGATACTCAATAACCATTCACACTACTTAGGAACAAAATCATAGGTGCATGGAAATAAATGAACCCCTTATTTCTAGAGTCATCTTCTAATGCCTGAGAAAGTGGGAAGATTGTTTTTGGTTGGAGAGAATTATGCACATTTCTTTAAGCCTACTCATGAGTGAGTTCAGACGAATGCCTGAAAGCACTAAGATTTAAAGGCATTTGCCTCTAATAAAACTGTGATAACAGGACCACAAGTGGGGAGTTTAATTCGCAGGACACATACTCCAAAAATATACCCTGAGTGCTGTGAATTATAAAAACAGACACTGATTCATTACCTTTCCAACAAATTGCAGCTTGTACGTGCATTTTAATCTTTTTCTCTTTACTTCATTTCCTTAAAGAGTTGCTTCCACGGAAGTCCCTAAATTACTTTTATACACAGTACATATCGTCAGGGCTGTTGATTAAGATAGGTTGCTGAGAAAAAGTAGATCAAGAAATTACTTCCCACTTAGGATTCAGCTGCCTGACCTTGTACCAGGAAGAAACGTATGGTCTGGCCACCGTGAATAATTTAACCAAGGTTGACTTTAAATGCTTCAATAAGAGGATATACTTTCCTAGGAAAACGGGTGGAAATACGTCTATCCTGAAATGATTGTAGTTCTTTTTGTCCTGGTTACTCAAAAGAGGTTGAGCATCTCTACTACAAAAACCTGAAATTTGAAATGTTCCAAAATCCATAACGTTTTCAGCATTGAGATGATGCTACAAGTGGAAAATTCCACTTATAAGTACTTAATACAAAGTTTGTTCCATGCAAAAAATTATTAAAAATATTGAATAAAATTACCTCTAGGCCATGTGTATAAGAAACACAAATGAATTTTGTGTTTAGACTTTGGTCCCTTCCCCCAATATACGTCATTCTGTATGTGCAAATACTCCAAAATCTGAAAAAAATAATCCCAAATCCAACACACTTCTGGCCCCAACCATTTTGCATGAGGGATATTTAAATGGTAATAACCTTAATTTTTTATTACTTGTAAAGATAAGCCATTGGCACATTGAAGATCAAACATTGGAGATAGCGTTGCCCAAACTATGAGGTATGTCCAGTTTGGTCTCTCTCAGCGTCTGCATCTCTTCCTGTGACTTTTTTCTGTGCTCTCATCTTAGATGGCTCTCCTGTTCTCTTGTTTGAGTCGCTCTTGTTCTCGAGATCTTTCCCCTGTGCCATAATGAAAACTTGTTGTCAGGAAAAATTCTGCTCTGTCATTAGACTTACAATGCTTTCAAAGTATGGTGTTACTTTTCCCAGGGGTGTTTGTACATAAGAGCACTCTTAATAGTTGAGGATCAGGCAACCTTTCTACCCTGAAGGAAATGTTCTTAAGACTGGAAGCTTCTTAATTTATAATTTAAAAGAAGTACAATTTAAGTATAAGGCTTCTTCGTGAAGTCAACGTAGACCCATGCTCAGAAAGATGCTCGTTGGTAACAGCCATGATCAAGCACAGGAAGAGCAGATGCAGTATTTTCTTATGTCTTGAAGATGCTGTGCGCTGAGAATTGGGCTGGATATAACAGTGATACAAGCACGTTAGTAAAATATTTTATTACACTGTTTTCGCTTCCATGCCAAACAAGATCTGTTACCTGAGCCCAATCCCTTGTGGGAGGTGATTAAAATAATTTCTTCCTGGGTCTGTGGCATCACTGAATGAATTTGGCACCAAAAGGAGTGTCAGTGTGTGGGCTGAAAGGGGAGGAATCTGAGGTTGCCGCCAAGGGTCTTGATATGTTAAAAAAATATGTATGATTGGAAAGAGAAGACCAAATGTTCTTGACAGCCTAATGAGGTTTGGAGCTTATCAAAGAAATTAGAAATGTAAGTAGCTGAGACTGTGCCACAAAGCCCCATTTGGAACACCTCCAAACACAAAATGCAGAAAGGAATGACTACGCAGAGAAGGATTGCCAGTCTGATGTGTAGAAAAAAGTTCTCCAGAAACTGATAGACGAATGCTCAGTTTCTGCATCATAATTCACCGTTGCTCTTTTTCTTTAGTCTTTGGGATGGCTTTCAATACTCAAATACTGTGTTTCTTGGCAAGTCAGTTAAAAAAAATTTTTTTTTACTGTAGAAATCTTCAAATGCATCCAGATGTAGAAACAATAGTATACTGAACTTTTGCGTAGCCAATACTCAGCTCTAATAATTACAATTATCATTACAAGACCAAACATGTTTCATTTGTAGCCCTACTTACTTCCCCTCCTGTTCTCACTGGATTATTTTGAAGCAAATCTCAGACATCAGTCATTTCATTCATTCACAAATCCCATGGTGTATGTTTCTAAAATAGAAAGAATTTTTCAGATCTACCACCATTATCACATATAATATTGATAGTTCTTTAACATCATTAAATATGTATCCAGTATTAAAACTTCCCTGATTTTCTTACAATGTTTTCTTAAAGTTGGTTTACTTGAATCAAGATCCAAATGAAGTCCCTCGTTATATTTGGTTGCTGTTTCTTTTTTCTCTCTTTCATAATTTAAAAAATATTGATACAACTTACAGGCAACAAAGTGCTAAAATATATATCTTAAGTCTCTTTTAATAGCTCTTTCCTTCGTTCTTCTCTGCCTCCCACCCTCCCTCTCTCTGTCTCTTACCCCCACCCTTTCCTTCTCTGTCTTTATTTTTCATTCATTCATTTCTCCTTTTTTATAAAAAAGAAAAATTTATTTTCCTCATGAAACCAAGTTGTTTATCATGTTGATTATCCTGCATTCTGGGTATTCTGATCCATCTCTATGATCTCTGTGATGTTGTTAACACTTTTTCCCCCCCAATCCCTATATTTTCCGTAAGCTTGTTAGATGTAGACTGTAGATTTTAGAGGCTTCATCAGATTCAGTTTTTGTATTTCTGACCATAAATCTTCACAGGTGATGGCAAGTCCATTTTTAATTTGTATCGGTGGATTCAAATGTCATATGTTATAGAGACTAGGTAAGGGCATATTTTTTATTGTTAGCTTTTTCATATTCATCAAATGAATAAATAGCAAGTGAAGTCTATTCTTTCCATTGTCCAGGTTAATTCTGATGACAAAGCAGGAAATATAAAAGAGGTCCCTAATTTTCAATCATTTAAGACCTGGTCTTCTCCTTCATCAAACTGGCCGACAACTAGGGGTGCCTGGGCTTGCCGAGAAGTGCAGTGCGTCCTGTTGACTGTTAGAGGGAATCATTTGGGTGGGAAAGTTTGCCTTTTGGCTATTCTCATTTTGCATTTGAGAATCCTTGGATTCTTTCAACTGTGCTGAAGCTCTACTGAACTCACCATCTGTGATTCCTAAACCTCTGTTCTCCCTGTGTTTCTTATCTCAGTAAATGGCATTATTCCTCACCCAGTTCCCAAGGGGGGAAAAACAAAGAAACAAACAAAAAACCTAGACATTCCTGACTCTTCCTTCTCCACAGCCACTTTCTCCAATCTATACAAGTCCTTTTGGTTCTTCTCCTTCAACTGTCTCAAGTCCATCCTCTTCTTCCTTTCTCCACTGATGCTACCTTTGTCCAGGCCACCACCATTGATTTTTGATACTGCTGCAAAGAAACCTAAATTGTCCTCCCCACACCATATCCAGTATTTTCCCCTTTGGGTCTGTTCTCTCTGCTGCAAACGTGATGAGATTTCCAAAACATGAGTCTGACCGTGTCACTCCTCTGCTAAAATTTCTTCATTGCATTACAACTGCTTTTATAAACACAACTCCTTACCATTGATTCTTGGCCCTTTATGAAGTGGCCTCTGTTTACCTCCTGCTTTGATTTACTAAATACTTCAGTTCCCAGTCTACAGGTGGCTTTTTCTGGGAAGCCTTTCCTAGTCTACCATATCTGGACTAGGTACCCCTTATCTTTGCCTCTTAGGACCCTCTTTTCCTCTATCATAGCACAAATATAATATTATACTTGTTTATTTAACTGCCTCTCGAACCGTACGATTTGTGAAGATAGGAACTATGTCTATCAAGTTCATCATAATACCTGTACAGTACCTGGCACAAATGTAGGTTCAGCATTCTATAAATATCTCCCCCCAAAATATATATATATGAAGAAGTGCCTACTGTAATATTTTGTTATGGTCATAGATGCCATGGTCTTGAATATACCCTTATATTATCTCTTAAGAGGAGAACTGAAGAACAATCATGGTGGGAGTGAGTGCTGCTTTAAATAATAATAATGGTATTTCTTAACTTGCAATGAATGCTGAGCATTTTATATACAAGTTATCATTGAAAGGTGCTCTACTCTTAGCACCTGCACAAATATTCTAGCTCTAGGGAACTAAGAAAACACTTACCAGCAGCAAAATCTCCTGTGGTCTCCTTTTAGTTGATTCATCCAAGCAGGAGCAAATTGAGGCAAGGGGGGCCAGGGTTTAAGGAACAACCCCAAAGGGAGTCAGGATTCAGAAAAGTGCTGCAAAATTGATAAAAGACCCCCAATAGGAAAAGAAATCTACTGGGAGGTAAAGTGTACTATGAGACTGACTAGATTGCCTTCTTCATTTTCGTACTGCTAAAGTGTTCCATCTCCTCCTTTCTTCTTTTCCCATAAATGTTAATGATCATTCCATACTGCCGGAGGCAGCATAATAAAGTGGTTAAGAGCCTGGATTTTGGTGCCCAGAGTTCTTGAGTTTGAATCCCAGCTTTGCTACCTACTAGCTATATGATCATTAGCAAATTACTTTACTTTCATGCCTCAGTTTCCTCATCCATAAAATGGAGATGATAACAATAGAACCTCATAAAGTTGTTGTGAGAATTAAATGAGTTGATATATTGAAAGTGCTTAGCACCCAGCAGCGCTACAGAAGGGTTAATAAATATGAGGACCTTTGGGAATCAGGCATGAGAGACACAAGTGCTTTCTTTAAATAACTTAGCTGATTGTTTCTAATAGTCTTCTTGGATACTTTGTTCAGTCCATCAATCTATGCATGTTAAAAGAAACAAAAAAACATCTAGAGGTGGCTTTATAAAAGAAAATTTTAGCTATTTATTTTAATTGAATCTGAATAAACATAAAAGTCAACCTCATAAAAGGCTTCAAATTCTACTAACTCTTTGCTTCACGCTGTCTATTCCATAATGGAAGTCATGAGTAGTGGCTTCCTGCCCCAATCTTTCACCTTGATTTCAACCTATGGCTTTTCAGAACCTAAGTGGAACATGTGCTGAAATCGAAAATTAAGAGTACAATTTAAATTATATATTCAGTCACCGCAGAATTAGAATAACCTTTTATGAATCTCAGCCCAGAGAGTATTCTCCTTCATGGTAACAGAAAACGGTTGAGTATGCCATTGACAATAGGATCATTTAAATTGCTCCAGAAATGAAAACTAGACATTTTGCCTCACGCTGTGCTATTTGGCATTAAAAGGAAGTAAGATTACTAATGGGGAGTTGTCACCATGTGACCCATTCAAAACCTGCCCAATGGGAAGAAATTCATACTTTTCTGTTTGTATTCATCAGTTCCATTTCGAAGCAGAAAGTTATAATCATTTCCCTAGCCCAATTTATAGCGCCTTTTTATTCTGAGTAAATCCGATATAATGTAATTATGAGTTAGTTACATTGATGAAAATAGAAGGCAGCTCATGGTATGTAATTGGGTGGTAAACTTAAGACACTTTCCAGCTATTGTCTGTTGTATTTTAGACAACATTGTGGACTATCCAGATCAACACTGCTAGGCAACGAAATAGAAAAAAGGAGAGCTAAGCTTCGGTAATAGTTACTTTTTAAAAAAGGAGACCCTGGAGCAGCAGGGAAGTTCTAGTGATTGGGATAAAGGAAATGGGGCATACAGATGTCAGAGTATGGCAGAGCCATGGAATTAAAACCAAGGGAATTCTCTAGACTTGGGGAAGTATTGCAGAGTTCTGAAAATACCCCAAGCAGAAAAAGAGCTGGCCTACAATGGAAAACACATCAAATAGTAGTTAGGCATCATTATTAATATTCTTGCAGCTTAAGCATTCAGTTATATCGGTTGACACTCTCCTATGAGAACGTGCCTGCAAATTTACACTGTAATACAAACAGAAAATAGGATTCAGTTTCTATTATTAATCATTTACTTTCTAGTCAGCTGGGTGAGATATCTTTTTTTCTTTAAACAGAATGATTCCTATGTGAATCATTCTGTTTGGAGTTGTTCCATCATTCCTATGTGGAGTTATTCAATTTTGTCAAGCTGCAACAAAATAGAAGGTATTAATTCCTATTTGTCAAATAAAAGTGTAGTTTAGAAAATGAGCCAGTTTTGCTTGTCTTTTCTGGGCAGATAATCCTGTGGCATGGAGGGGTAATGACTGAAAATATAATGTGTGATACTTTCAACATTTTTAGGCCTGCTTTAGATTTGCTCAAAAATGTAAAATATTTATTTGTTTAAAAAGAGCATATTGGCCGGGCGCGGTGGCTCAATGCTGTAATCCTAGCACTCTGGGAGGCTGAGGTGGGCAGATTGCTTGAGGTCAGGAGTTCGAGACCAGCCTGAGCGAGACCCCGTCTTTACTAAAAATAGAAAGAAATTAATTGAGCAACTAAAAATATATATACAAAAAAAATGAGCCGGGCATGGTGGCGCATGCCTGTAGTCCCAGCTACTTGGGAGGCTGAGGCAGCAGGATTGCTTGAGTCCAGGAGTTTGAGGTTGCTGTGAGCTAGGCTGACGCCACGGCACTCACTCTAGCCTGGGCAACAAAGCGAGACTATGTCTCAAAAAAAAGAAAAGAGCATATTGATTCATATTTAGTGAGACATATCTTTTATAATGTACCTTTTTGTAGGACTGTCCAGTTGAGATGGGTAGAAAATGTCATATCTGGATCCAAAGAATCTTGATTGTGATTCACAAACTCTTCATGCTAATGATTTTCTAGTATTTTTCCACAATGTGCCAAGGAGGTGATTAACAATCTGCAAAGACTTCATTGATTGGAAACTCCTGGCACTTCAAACCTTCCTTCATCTGCACCCTTCCACACAGACCAAATTAAATAAAAAATTATAATGAAGTATAATCTTGATTTCTAACGCTTTGACACATCTTGACATCCTTTCATCAGAAAGATCTTCTTTAATAGGCAGATTTAGGTCTAGTGTCAGTTATTTGTTGAGAGTTCTTATGACTGCCTTTTGGCCACGTGAGCAAATGCCAGATACTATGATCTTGCTCCGCCCTTTGCTTTTGTGTGTGTTAAGTTCCTAGACATCTTTGCAATGGTTAGCTCACCTACTTCTAGAAATATTTACTGAACACCTACACTGTACGCAAGATTGCATGAAGTTCCAGGAATGCACCTGTGAACAGAAGCATATGGTCAGTGTTCTCATGGAATGTGTGGTTTAGGGAGAAATTTGACTAGTAAATGGGAAATTTCAATCTAGTGTGATGGGGAAGTTTACACTGATGTGAGGATAGGCAGCTAATCTGACCTTTCGGTGTCAGGAAATTAAACCTGATTTAATATTGATACTTATAGAGGCAAAAATGCTTAAATCTTTAATGCATTTGTTGACTTTAAAATGCTAGCTGGTAGGTGGAGTCAGAAAGGTTATATCCTAGGATGGCTTAGGAAAAATTTAAGATTATTAACAATCATGTCATTTTTCATTTAATTAGATTTTTTTCTAATGACAGCTGTGTGATGCCAGGAACCAATATCATTCTTCTTTAACTTTTCACTTCTCTCTTCCATTCAAAATTTTGTCTTTTAAAAGTGTATGGGAAAAATCAGAGTCCAAATGATAGCCTAGATGATTGATTTTAAGGATACTTTACAATTATATCTGTAGTCATCTTTTATAATGGTTTGAGTCCAAAATAGTTTGAGTCCTTATTTTTTTTTAACTTTAGGGATTACTGATTTACCGTGTCAACCTTATGCAAAAATCATTTCCAGCAACTACTACGGTGCTGAGCCATAGGAGGTGCTCAATGGACATTTGTTGAATGAATGAGTAAATTCATGACACCGCATTTTAAAGAAAGGGAATGTGAAATGTGAAATGAATGAGATTTGCCTCTATTTTACTTGATATTTAATTTTAACCTTGGATGCACCCTGTGAGAGACAGTAAAAAATATGGTTGAATATACTAGCAGCATCAAATCTATCTGGACAAAAACCTTAGTTCTATCACTTTCTACCGGGGCATACCTGGGCAGGTGTTCTAACTTCTTTACACCTCAGGTCACTCCCCTGTATAAGGAGGATAGCTTCTCTCATGGCACTCCTAGGAGAACTAAGCCAAAGGCATGCCATCTTATTAGCTGTGTTCTCATTAGTAGCCAGGCATTTTATGTCTAGAGTGTTTTAGTTCATCCTACTGATAGGTATGTTTGGACCCAGCTGGAGCAACTGAGAGAAGATGGACCCGTTAGAGTGATCCTGACCTGTATCAAAACACAGTCCAGCTGCAAAACACAGTCCAGCTGCTGATGCTGGATGTACAGTTAACGACACACACTTCATGACATCAGAGAAAGGAAGAACACGCTGCTTATCACACACCCCTCTAGTTTCCTTCCTTCCACCTCTGTCTTTCTTTGTCCTGCTCATGCTTCAGGGTCAGGCTTTCATGGAGTTTCCTCAAAAAGGCCTCTCTTACCATCTCAGCTGAAGTAGCCAATGTCTTCCTCATTCCCCGCTAGTCAGCAGCTTATTTATGTCCAGCTTAGCACTGTTTGCAGGTGTAATTATTTGCTTGATTTTCTTGTTCATTCACACACTCACTCTCTACCTCTCTGTAAACCTTTAAGCTTCATGGGGGCAGGAGCTATATTTGTCCTGCTCTCTTACATCCTCAGCACCTAGTACAGTGCCTGGTGCATAATAGTCACTCAATACATTATTTTTTTCTCTATCCTCCCCACCTCACTATGTAAAATTATAATAAAATTCCCTCTCATGGTGAAGGCATTGATGGTACATATATATGTACACACACACACACACACATATGCATATATACTTGCATGTAGATATATATTTCTGTGTGTAAATATATAATGGAATATAATAAAACATATACTATGTCTGTAGAAATAAATGAGAGAAAAAAGAAAGAGACAGCTTAAACTCTGAGAGAGAGGAAACGAGATGTGGGCAGGAGTGGGGACAGTTACTTTGCTAAGTCAGGAACCTCAGGTACCTCAGTTGTATGACAGCAATCGTGGACCTATTTAATTACCTACCTCCTAGGACACTGAGTAGCAAATAATGATATATTTAAAGTGACTGTTGCTTGATTAGATGTCTCTTATGGGGGCAGATTTTATCTTAGCTTGAGTGAACACCTGGAGAGTGTCTTAAGGACAGATAGGTACAATGAGGAAGAAAGGTAAACCTTCCTCTTTTAGAAAGTTGCTAAAGCAACTAGATATCAATGCTCAAAGCAGATCTTGCTAGGTCTGCAGCACCAGCACTATATTTCTGTAAGGTTGAGTAGCACTCAATCAAAGATGCGTGGGGTATATTTTGATCTCCTCCACTTGTGCAATGATTGTACACTTAAGGTGTACAGGTACTGGCCAAATGGATAAAAACAAGTCCCTTACCCAAGCTCTGTAAACTGTAATTCTGGATGGGAGTTTGAAGTGTATTTTTTATACTAAGCAAAATACCTACTTGATTTATAAAATCAGAGCATCCTGGGATTGGGGGTGGAGAGGAGAGGAATGGGGAGGGAGACGTTGTGATGTAGTTTCCTGTCTTTGAGTTATCAGGCTTTAAATGAAGTCCAAAGTAGAAGCCAGCATAGAGAATCTTTTAAAGTGGTCCTGTTTTCATTGAAGTGGGAATTGGGTGTGGTCAAGGTGTTCCTCCCTATTCCCCATTTCTTCTTTTTCTCCTGGTGGTCTTTGGGGCAATTCCAGGACACCTAGGCCTCAGTGTAGGTGTTTGCAAAACCCTGACCCAGATAATCTAAACAAATGGAGAATTTATCTCTTTTGAAAAAATTGGCTTTTCCCATTTTTGTTCAGGTTTAATGATGTGTTCATTTGCATTTGTTTTGTTTTCATTTGACTTACATTTAGTTCTCAGAACAAGTCTATATGAAGGCAATTATTGGAAAAATTAAAGAGCAAAAATAAATTATTGTTGCTTCTTTCTTTTGGATCTGTCACAGAATGTTACCTTAATTATGGACTTTAGGTTTTTTGTAACAACGTAAGCAATGGGATGCCAGTTACTTCTAATGAAAATAGGGGTGGAAAATGGCTTCCACAATTGACTTTATATACTTTCTACCTAGTAGTTTGGAGTTGTTTATATATTGTGAATAAAACCTAAGGTTGTCTTATTGTTTTATTAGATCAATATAATGTATCTTTCCTCCAAAGAGCTTAAGAAACTGTGGTAAAATATCTGGTTAAAATGGTGCTTTCTATTCTGACATGAAGAATTAATTGTAAACAAAAAAATCTATTTTGGGGGGTGTTTGCAAATAATTCCTCATACCAGCCATATTCTGCTGTATAAAAACAGCAGGAACACTTTCTTTTTATCATAGCTATATTTTCATATTTTTTACGGTCTGTAATTTGCCTTGGTAATTTGCTTCCTTTTATGGGAAAACAAGTTTTCTTCAAAACAACCAGATGCAATGTAATCAAATAATTGCTGTCTTGCCACCGAAGTCCTTCTGACTTCAGATACAAATAAAACATAGGTATGCGGTGGTATATATTAAAATTTCAAGATCATATCAGCAATCCTTACTGGATTCTATATCATGTATCATGTAAAGTGTTTCTCATTTAATCCTCACAAAACCTATACAGTTATAAGCTGAGGCTCAGAGAGGTTTAACTTGTTCAAGGTCACTGTGTTGGGGGCTGCTTCAGGATTTCTGTATAGGAGCAGCATCCATCTGACTTTAAGTTTAAGGAAAGGTCATTGGTTTATGTTAAGAATGGGGGTGAGGGCCGGGCATGGTGGCTCACGCCTGTAATCCTAGCACTATGGGAGGCTGAGGTGGGCAGATCGTTTGAGCTCAGGAGTTCGAGACCAGCCTGAGGAAGAGTAAGACCCTGTCTCTACTAAAAAAAATAGAAAGAAATTAGCTGGATAACTTAAAAAAAAATCAAAAAATAAATATATATATATAAAATTAGCCGGGAATGGTGGCGCATGCCTGTAGTCCCAGCTACCCAGGAGGCTGAGGCAGAAGGATCACTTGAGCCCAGCAGTTTGAGGTTGCTGTGAGTTAGGCTGACACTATGGCATCTAGCCCGGGCAACAGAGTGAGACTCTGTCTCAAAAAAAAAAAAAAAAAAAAAAAGGGGGTGAGGGTAGTCTGAGAGAGCAAGGGTGGGTGATGGAGTTGAACTTAAAAATAACCCTCCCTCCCCCACAGACTGATGTCATCACCATGTTAACTATTAATTACCACAAGCATAAGTCAAACCCTAATTGCCCTGACCCTAATACTGACATTCTTAACTGTCCTGCCATCCCATAGAAATGCCAGATGGTAGTGCTGCTTTTTGCAAACTACCAAAGCCGCTATTCAAGGAAACCACCTCACAAGGCTGTATGAGAAGCCCACATAAAACCTCCAAAAGGGTGTGTGGATGGTAGAAGGTGTTCAATCTGACTGATTTTCCTTTCTCTTTCCCTTTCACGTTTCAAGTCTTAGGAACACGATTTTCCCATGATACAGCTTTAAAAAAAACATGAAACCAGATTGGGCTGAAATCTGCAAATCTGTCCTCAGTTACCCACACAAAACTTCTGGGATACAATCTCTTCTCCCAGAGACTCCTACACAGCATTATTTTTAAGAATTTGATTTCCAAGGTAGCACAGATATGAAAAGGCACATGATTTCATAGTACAGAAAAGATGTCAGAAACGTTTGATATGGAATACGGAGGATTTATCCTTGTCTTCCACTCTACTGAATACCTAAGCAAAAATAAACAAATATATACATTTAAAAATAAAAAAATAAAAAGGCATGTTAAGAGTTTCTGGTTCTGAAATCAGTAGTGAGATTGAGCTGAGCAAAGTAATCTTTTTTTTTTTTAATTTGTATAAATTTAAGGGGTATAAGCGCAGTTTTGTTACAGGGATATATTGCATAGTAGTAGTGAAGTCTGGGCTTTTAATGTAACCATGGCCCAAATAATGTACATTGTACCCATTGAGTAATTTCTCATCTGTCACCCTCCTCTCTCCCTCCCACCCTTTCAGGTCTCCAATGTCTATTAAGTGGAGTATTCTTGAGCAAGATTAATCCAGGTGCCCTGACAAGCATCGTTGGTCCCCACAGAAAGGGTACATTTAAGCATGAACCTATGACTAACCTGAAACTCTGTTTAAATCATAAACCTCTGTTTAAAATTCTGTTAAATCATAAAATACTCTGTATGTGAGCTTCTATTTTAGTAGCTTGCCCAGTTTTGCTTTTGGGGAGCGTAATTTGGGAGCATAAGTTTGGTATAAGTATTTTATGTTAATAACAGCTTTCCGTTATGTTAGAAGCCTAGGCATCGCACACTACAGCAAGGTTGCAACCAAAACACTAAAGAGAAAAACTGATTCTTTGTTTTGAAAAGCATAATGGCTCATGTGTGGTATGTTTTGCTGCCTCTACGCCATGGTCCATTAAAAGGGGTTAGAGGATTTTCAAATGTCATTTGCCTACTAAATCTGTCATTCACCAATATGGATATTTATTAAGCACCTAGTAAACAGCAACGCACTGAACTATTCCATGTTCCAGGGCTACAAAGATGAAAGATATTGCCTAGGAGTACATTTTAGGATTCAGTTTCAGCTACATTATCTTTGCCAGTGTGAAAATGTTTGAATAATTATTTGAATACTTTATTGGATCTTGCCTTTATTATCTTATAAAAATGAGTAGAGAATAGAATATGAAAGTGCTGATATTGGTGATGAGAACCATATAGTTCATAAACTTAGTATAATTTAGACAAAGATAGAAATCCTTAGGCATGCCGAAAGAGGCAAATCCTTAGCCTTAAGCAGATATCATTGGACTTATGCCAACTAAGTGAGTTTTCAATTAGGAAACAAAAAAATCATAGTTAAAAATGTATAAAATATGGGAACTATATTTCAAAGATGCTGTCTCAAAAGGCAGGTGTAATTGGGGATACTATTTTTTTCCCTTTGGGAATGCCAATTATATAATGTATAAATCCATGATTTGATTTATGCCGCTAGACCTTTATACATGACTTCAGGAATGTATTATGCATGAATATATGGAACACTTTTATAATATAAAAATGATACAGGTATTGGGAAAAATAGAAGAGAATGTACTTAATTCTCTGTGGAATGATTAGGGATGTCCTCCTTAAGGTGGCAACTCTTAAAGAGAGTTGTATGGAATGAGAAGGAGTTTGTCAGGCAGGCAATACAAGGGACAGCATTATAGGCAGGAGGATAAGCAGGTGCCCAGGCCTGGGAATCAGGCTGAGCACCGCATGTTCTCTCAGGCTCATGGTTGGAATGTAAGGGCTGGGCGTCTCCAAAGGCTCAGCCTGGATAGACAAACAGAGGGTAGGTAATGGACATGCTGAATAAAAAGAAGCTATAACATTAATTTGAATAAAACGTTTTAAACCAGTATTTCAAAAATACTACTTTAACCTATTTCTAAATTCTTTATTGCTTCAATTTTTAAACTAAAGTCTTCAAAAAAGAATTGAGCTATTTGAGTCACACCTGCTGTATTTCAAGTGCTCAAGAGTTACATGTGGCTAATGGCTACTGTCTTAGAAAGTGTACCTTTGGAGGGTCCTGTTTTAAGGAGCCTAATCGTATATATAGATTCATCAGTAGACATTGAGATTTTGGTTTTTTTTTTTTTTTTGAGACAGAGTCTCACTCTGTTGCTCAGGCTGGAGTGCCGTGGTGTCAATCTAGCTCACAGCAACCTCAAACTCCTGAACTCAAGTGATCCTCCTGCCTCAGCCTCCCAAGTAGCTGGGACTTATAGGCATGTGCCACTATGCCCAGCTAATTTTTTCTGTATATATATTTTTTTAGTTGTCCAGATAATTTTTCTGTTTTTTTTAGTAGAGACAGGGTCTTTTGCTCAGGCTGGTTTCGAACTCCTGACCTTGAGTGATCCACCGGCCTCGGCCTCCTAGAGTGCTAGGATTACAGGCGTGAGTCGCTGCACCCAGCCTTTGGGGTTATTTTTTAATGCACAATTGTAAAACATGGAATTTTTGTTCCACGGCAGAGCAATTGTGTCTCAATCATTGTAGAACTGTGTCTTTTAGGTTTTGATAATTGCTTTGCAGATACCTGCCGTATTTTCAGCTTGAATTGGTCCTCTAGGCTCATAAATGAAGCCACATCAGCCACCTCAGCTGTTAAACAGAGTAATGTCAATTGTGAGTTAACTTTGTTTTGTTATTCTTGTAGGCACAGGCTGAGATGGAGTCTGTGATCCTTGTCATTTTCCTTTAATCCCAAGAGAAATTCTGATTTTAATGATTTTTAACCCTTTGCACTCGCTTGCTTTTTTCTCGATTCCTTTATTCTGCTCAGGATCTAATTTTTTAAATAACCCAGATTTTACAAAGCGCAGCAGTAGAATAAAAAACTGAAGTTTCTTTTCATACAAACTTATTTATTTGGATTTTTTTATATTTCCAATTATTGATACATTCAAAGAGTAATTTTAATCTCTGTAATTTTTGCTAACCATGTCGAGTCACACTTGACATCCGAGCGCAAAGGGTTAAGTCATTGCCTTACATTGAAATCTACATTGTGAGGGCTCTAGACCATCAAGGTCCACTCTGTTGCCATTTGAGTTTTACAACCAGGAAGGAATCCTCCCCATCAGAGCTTTCTTCCTAAGTCTGGGAAAAAGAAAAAGAAGAGGAAAGTACAGAGATGTCTGAGGTTTGCATGTCAGTCCTCCGCACAGTTTTTCTTTTCTTTCCCCCATCCTACCCACTTTTGTTGTAGTTTATTGTAAAGGACAAGGAGTTTAGTGATACTGGCTTTAGGTTTTGTCCATCATAGACCCATTCCCAAAGGACTGTGCTGTTACATTATTTGAACTTTAAATGGAACTCATTGTTACAGTCAGGTTTTTCTTGTTTTACACCTTTTAGATCTTCCATAAACAGGACCGATAATGAATATAAAAGAACCCAACTTACCTCTGAAGATAAGGCAAAATTGCCCAGGTGTTTGAATTGTGCTGACTGGTTTTATCTGATGGCGATAAATCCGTTCCTGCCGTGGCAGTCAATCCCAGGGAATGGGAGGGAGAGTAGGGAGGAATGAGAAAAACACTAATTAGTACTCGCTATTTAATTTCTGCAGTATCTGCTTTGCACCTAGGAAACCATACTATTTATTAGACAGAAGTCTCCCAGGATTAAAACACAATTGTAATATTTTCTGCTTAGGAAAAAAAAAATAACAGCAGGAGGAGATGATCCATTGTAAAGAATATAATCTTCAATTATTGCATTTTGCTTTTGAACAGAAGCGTTTGCATTCCCAGTCATCCGATGCCAAACAGGTGCTGTATTATTAGCAGCCAAGTCTCAGTAATGGGAAGGAAATGAGATATTTTTGCTTTTGATGTTGCCTTTGCATGTTCCAAATTTCAAAAGTCAAGACGGATTGTTCAAACCTCCCTGTTTGGAAGAGACACAGTCCCATCCAACTCAAAAGCTGGTGTTCCCAGCCTCACTCCACAAGAGAAAGCTCAGATTTGAACTCTCATGTGAGAGGCGTAATATATAAAAGCTTCACGCATTTTTTAAAAAAATTCATTTTGGCTTGGTCAGACATCACATCATGTTTACCACCTATTCTTTGCCTATCTCAGGATCATAAATTACGTAGGTACTATCAGAGGCATCGAACCAATGAGGTGATTTGTAAACAAGTTCACTCAAACCCTGAAGACAGGTGAACACAGTAGCTGTTTGGAAAGTTATGGACTTGGAATCAGAAAACTAGAGTTTTATACCCCAGTTGCACTACTTACCAGCTTTGTGAGCCTCGGAAAAATTGAGTCTCGGGTTTCTTGCAAAAAATATAAACAAATCCATCCACCTTACCAGATGATTGTGTTTACCTTAAGTAAGATGATGTGCATAGGAAAACACTTGGTAAACTCTAAAACACTGTACAAAGAGGTCGTATGTAATATGGTATATACATATTACATATATGTGTATATATCAATACACATCAAAATTCCTTCTTTTTCTTTGGACAGAAGTTACTATGATCAAAAGTATGTTGCTGAGATGGGCCAGAAACCAATTTGTCCCTAAAGGGACTCCAGCCTTTTCCTTTCTTTCCTGATGAAAACACAAATACATCAATAACCCTGTCTCTTCTAGATGAAAGCTAAAAGCTTCCCAATAAGCAATAAATAAATAATTTCCAGGAAATATACACACTAGCCTCACTAAAAGTGAGCTTAATTTGTACTCCATGAAAATACACAAGTGCACCCCACTGATGGAATAAAATGTTCTCAGCTTATGCTTTTAGGGAGAGTCATTTTGCATGGGTGATCATCTTGTTTTTATGCACAAAACATGGTCTACTGATTCAGTGATTTCATCCTTTTAACAATCCATTCCTTATGATTGATATGCATTAAAGTCTCATGCTTTTGCTTTCTTGGGAGGTTCTATGTGCCTCTCCCAAGGGTGTGACATCCTTGTCGATAGCTAAGAGGCTAAAGCACTCTATCTCCTCTTTAACTCGGGAGTGAGTTTGCCTCAGTGAGTTTGCTAAGCTCTTTATTTCATTTCTGTGGTTTGTATTTAACTAGAGCAGGGGCTAGAGTCAGTTTGGCTGGGGTCAAATCCTCACTCTACCACATATTCCTTGTTTGATCTTGTGCACAGAGTTACTTAAACCCTTGATGTCTTAGTTTCCTCATCTGTAAAACGAGGATCATGACAGTAAGTACCTTATGGACTTGCTGAGAAGGTAAAATGAGATAATGAATGCAAAGTGCTCAAAAGTACCTGGCTTATAGTAAGTCCTCAATAAGTGTTAGCTTTTATTATTACTACTATTATAGAAATGAGGGATGTTTAAAAGCTTCTTAGGTAGAAAATTATAATGTTCTCTATTCCTCATCAAACTTCAGATACAGCTTTTGAGATTCGCTGCTGAAAATTTAAGCCTATGGGAATAAAGCTCATGCCCTTCGAAAAGCATTTTAATATCTGATTCCTATTTTAAAGGGCACAAAACCCACCAAAAGAGTTTAAATAACTTACAAATATGAATGTCTTCACTTCTTTTCTTTTCTCCTAACTCTCATCACGATGCATGCTTTAGGGGTATTGATCCAAATACTTGCTAACTGTGATAATTTTTATGTCAAAGGACCATTGGCAGTGTATGAAAAATTAGCAAACTGGCATAGATGTTGGAAAGGATTCTGTTATAGCATTGTCATTAGACAACAAAGTATCACCAAGGTCCTCCTATGTATCATCTACCGTTAGATGCTGAAAATAATGTAAAACTTGGTCTCTCCATTAGGTGCTGATAGTCTAATGGAGACACAAACACATAGACACATAATTCTCAGATAATTAGCAAGTCCTGTATCTGGGAGCAAAATTAAAATGCAGAGGGAAAAATCAATTCTGCCCATTGGGTGAAGGGAGGAAAAACTCTGGAGAAGAGGGAGGCAGCATTTGAGTTGGACCTTCAAAGATGAGCAGGAGTTGGCTTGGTGAACTGGGGTCTGGAACAATGGAGTATTGTCCAGGCAGGAGGAACAGCATGTGCAGAGGCATGGAATGTTCAAGGGCTGGTTCCCTAAGATTTTATGGAATTAGTGGGGAGTCTGATATATCTGGAACAGTAGATAGACTGTTATTAATTAATAATATCAATATAATATTGATTAATATCATTAATTACACTTACGTAAAAACCATGAACATAGCTCTCCCATGGTAAAACAGAGATAATATAAAATATGCACAACTCCTATTTTGTGACATAAACTGAAGATTATGAAAGGTACCATCTTAGAGAAATTTGCTTTTAAGATAGCAAGCTAGGTGGAGTCATTAAAAAAAAAAGACATTAGAGTGAGTGGCTTGAAAATCATGTAACTTTATTTGGCGAGGAAGAGAAAAATCTGTGCAAATGTGTTTAGCACTGGGGCTCTGGGGAGGCTTCCTGGGGGAAGGATTAGTCTGGGAGAAAGGAGATTTGTTCTGCTGCTAACTGGGTGGGGATCTGAGAAACTTGCTTAACCTTCTGGGCTGCAGTTTATTTAGTTGTAAAGTAAGGGCTTTGGACACGGTGATCTTGAAAGTCTCAGAATTTAAGGATATTGGCAATGACTATCTCAGCGCTATGTTTTAATGGCTTGCCTACTTCCCAACTGAATAATGCCCCATGACTAACACATGCTGGTAGGTCAAGTGGTCGGTCAGGTGCCAGTGATGAGCCCTAGATGGATGAAACTATTATAAAAATCTCTGCTCTGATTCTTACCTTCATTGGTCTTGTGACAAGTCCTAGGCTCTTGGGCATTCTGGGTCCCTAACCAGAATGTTCCTCCTACCCTGAAGGTCTGGTTGTTTATGGCTTTGCCAATTACATGCCTCAATTTGGTTTTAATCAGGGTGAACATCAAGCACTGAAATAATTTCCAACCAAAGTGGGCTTGGCTCTGGTTTCTCATCCCGTTAAAGAATGGTTGCTGTAGAGATCATAAGCCATGGGACGGCTGTCCTTGCTATCATAATTGTGATTTGGCATATTGATACAGTATCAAATTCCAGTTGAGCAGATGGTGCCAGGATTTAAACTTATGCTTATCAGATGCAGATGGTCTAAACAGTGAACTTATCTGTTGGTTATTTTTATTTAGAGCAGGTTAAACATAAAAGACTTTACATCATTTTTTGGTGACTTTCATTTTCCTAGTGATTACAAATTTTGTCTCTCTTATTCCTCATCCTTTTGTGGACATAGCCTTTGATTTTAATTAATACATAGTTTCTCTCTGTGTTGACCCAGATTGTCTCTGCTAAACCTGTTACATTTATTTTCCAGTGTTTTTGGAACAGGAAAAAAAAAAGAAAGAAAAAGAACCAAAAATCAGGCCACACTGTTCACAGTGTTGATTAGTCTGAAAGAAAAAGTTTTATGGTTGTCCAAAGTTTCGGATCATGCTCTCTCCCAGTCCCCTGCCACTACCCACCTCATTGTAAGTTGTCAGTCACACAGAACATAGCACCCAGGATCTGGAAGGCTCATGATCACTTTGGAGATGAGAAAACAAAACGGATCACCAGAGAAGCTCAGTGATTAATCCGAGGTCACATTGAAGGGTGTGGTGGAGTCAAGAACAGAACTGCATTGTCAGATTGCTCTGCGATGCTCATCTCAGACACCTCCTGGAACCACCCTGGTTGCTTAGCATCGGGTACTGTTACTAGTCATTGGCATTTTTCCCACATGGGGAAATTGATGCTATCGCGGTGTAGAACACGCTCTCTGCCAACTTTCTGAAAAGCCTCAAGTTCTGCAAACATTCCAGGGTTCTGATTTTGAAGGTGGAGCTTGTGCAACCAGACGGCCGTGGATGGAAAGCAGATACCGTTGCCATGAAGAGGGTGGGAACAAACAGTGAGACGTTGATTTTGGATGCACAGTGTAAGGTCATAGGATCCTACAGATGAAAAAAGAATCATGAAGGAAAGTATTTCAGATAGGTTTGCATGGTCTTCGTGAAGATTTCCAGGGACTAACTTCTGTGTCTCTTGGGATTCTATTGTAGTACTTCGTTACCCTGACAGTCAATGGGTTCCTCTTACTTTCATTTAGGAGCATTAGTTCCCTTCATGAGTTTGGCATTAATATTAATAACTTTCATTTATTAATAACAATTCCATTGAACTCTTCTGACACATCCTTTCAGCATCCTTTTTCTAGCTATCCCCCCATTCATCTATCCCACAAATGCTTACTGAGTGTGTACTTGGTGCTAGGCACCAGGGACTCAACTAGGGCAAGACGGGGGCTTGCCTGCAAGGAGCTCAGAGTCCGAGGGAGAAGAGGAACAAACAGGTTGATGATTACATTCCTTCCTGATAAACATAGTGCTATGATAGGTACAAGCAAGTGGACTGAGAGAGCACGTAGGAGAAACCTACGTGAAAGAGCTACTCAATAAATGCTTGTGTGATGAGAGAAGAGTCCTAAATTGCAGCTTGCTGACTGTGTGATTTTTGGCAGGTCTGGACCTCAGTTGTCTTATCTGCAAACTGGGGATAATAATACTTTCCAGATAGCATCTCAGAGTTTTTATGAGAATCAATTGAAGCAATATACACTTAAAATCACTGAGGAAACCATAATGGTATTTTTATATATAAGGATTATTAAGAAATGATGTGTTCTTCCTGCTGTTGTGTGTAGCCGTGGTATCTTTGTTAGAGTTTGGAGGTTACTAGGAATTTGGGTAAGTTTCCTGAAAGAATATATTTCAACCAAAGAAATGTATCTATGGAAGTCCCTGAAAGGCTTTATTTTAAATTGTCTTCTTTAACAGACAAAAACACATGACATAGATTGCAGAGACAATAGCAAAGAATCTAATTTAGTTTGCATGTGGAATGAAGAGGATTCTAAAAGACTTTTATTTTTTCTTCAAAGGGCTTTTAATTATATATTTAAGTCCTGTTTTGATAGGCCTCTAAATTCCTAATGACCAAATCCATGGTGTTACTGGATTCTGCTAGAAACACTTAAAATATCATAATCATAAACCATAATGACTTTTTGAATGCCTACTACGTACTTAGCATTAGGGAAAATATAAGAAGAAACAAGGTTGTCCTTATAATCAAGGATCTTTTAGTCTGATGAAAAAATGACTACCAAACATAAAATAATAATGAATGATAACTATATATATAATACGTAACCCATATGCAAAATTGAAGGATAGAGATTAGATCATAGGTTTATGGAGGCAGTGAGATTCCATTGGCATTTGAAGGATGAACACAATTAGGGTAAGGCTGGGTGCAGTGGAAAATTATTAATCTCTACAAGTGAGAGGAAAGGCATGAATTTTGGAAATGTGGAACCACTTTCTAAGATAATAATTCCTTACGTTTATTAAGTGCTATCTATTTGCCAGACAGGTGCTAAAATCTTTACCTAGATTACCTCATTTAGTCTTCATAAAAACCCTATGATGTTTGTACTATTAAGATTCCTATTATATATATGAGAACATTGAAATTCAGGGAGATTAAGTAATGTGACATTGGACACAAAGCTAAAAAGTCGTAAAATCACATTTCAAGCCCAAATATGTCTGAGTCTAAAGCCCATGTCATTAGCCACTATATTATGCCACTTTCTGACTCTATTTGTATCAGCTTACAAATGAGTATCTTGAGTCTACTGAGGAATTAATTAGCATTTTTGAAACCTCTCAAATACTTCCTTCAATTAGAGTCTTCCTCCTTTCTTTCCTTCTTCTTTCCCTCTTTCCTTCATCATAATGTGTGGTGTGGGGTTTTTTTGCTTTGTATTTTTAACAGTAAATTTTTAATATTTCAAGATAATGTAAATCTAATAGAAGAGTTGAAAACATAGTACAGAGTCCCTGTATAGTCTTCATCCAGCTGCTTCTTATGTTAACATTTTATATATCCATAGAACATTTATTCAAACTAAGAAGCTAACCTTATAATACTGTTAGGTAAAGTGCAGTACTTGGATCTCACCAATTTTGACACTGATGTCCTTTCTCTGGTTAAAGGATCCTTTCAATTTTCACATATTTCATTTAGTTGTCCTATCTCCTTAGTCTCCTCCAGTCTGTGACAATCCCTAGTCTTTTCTTGTCTTTCAAGACCTCGGCACTTTTAAAGAGTACCGATAAATTATTTTTTTCTAATATCTTTCCATTTGGGTTTGTCTGATGTTTCCTTATGATTAGATTGAGGTTATGCATTATTGGGAAGGATATCAGGGAGGTGATGTGCTCTTCTCATTTCATCCTATCATAGGGTACTTGATGACAATATATGGTTTTAAAAAATGTCCCTTAATGCTCCTAGATCGTTTAGGCTAGTGAGGAGATAAAAGCAGAAATGTGCCTCTGAAGAGAACAAGAGTTGGGTTGTGGAGCCACAATGGAGTAAGAGGTGTTGAGCACTCCTCCCTGTATCTATCCTCCATGCTTTGAAGCTACTACAAAGTAGAACAGGCAGAACTCCTCCCTGTAGTCATGCGTGGTACCTGAGGTCCTCTTCTTTTTTTTTTTTTTTTTAATTTTTTATTTTTTTTGAGACAGAGTCTCACTTTATTGCCCAGGCTAGAGTGAGTGCCGTGGCGTCAGCCTAGCTCACAGCAACCTCAAACTCCTGGGCTCAAGCAATCCTGCTGCCTCAGCCTCCCAAGCAACTGGGACTACAGGCATCCACCACCATGCCCGGCTAATTTTTGTATATATATTCTTAGTTGGCCAATTAATTTCTTTCCATTTATAGTAGAGATGGGGTCTCTCTCTTGCTGAGGCTGGTCTCGAACTCCTGAGCTCAAATGATCCGTCCACCTCGGCCTCCCAGAGAGCTAGGATTACAGGCGTGAGCCACCGTGCCCGGCCTGAGGTCCTCTTCTTAACTCTGATACTCATTCTGAAGGGTCTTGAGCTTTTGTCTGAATCTGATTTTCTGCTTCCACAGACTGAGGATAGTGATCCTAGAAAGAAGGGCACTAAGTGAGTAAACAGCATTCCAAATAATGAAGTTCCTCTCTGACCTTATGCTCACAAAATGTTTTTCAGGAGCATTAAAGGACAAGGTTGAATGTTTTCAACAGCTTTCATTATGGGTGAGGTGGAAAGTTTATATTGAAGGCACTCATCATGTCTTGGAATAACAGGAAATGATGGTAGAATCACTCTTCTCATAGGAGCCTTGGAATTTTACATAAAATGTGGCGTGAAAATTGCAGTCGAATCAGTGAAAGCCACACTATTTTTACACCAATCCCTTAGACACTGACTTTGGTGGATATTTTAATTTTATTCAAAGAGGCAAATAAGTCTTGTGTGTGAATAAATATGAAAGGATTCTAAGTATAAAGACTTTATTGCTATCACTTCCCTGTTGAATACAGTGATTTTCTGGTTACCTGATCTGAAATGAACCATAAGTCAGTGGCAAAAAGAGAGCACAAAACAAAAATTCAGGGCCCCATGTTTTGCCTATGAAGCATAAATATTTGAACATTTGCATTATGATTTCTGAATCAGTGGATTAAGCAGCTATGAAATATTAACTCATGTTCTTTCAGGTATGATTGAAATATTACATTCAGTCTTTACACCCCAGGAAAAAAAAAGGCCTTGTGTTCTGTGAAACATGAAACGAATCTCATTTCAACGTCTTGCTTCATTTAACTGGTGCCACGTCTATGATACAATATGGCAATCATGTTGTAATTGAGAATAGAAGACTCCCATTCTGTTTTGAAAGGAGCAGTGCACCAGTGTACCCTACTTTACCCACTTTGTCTGAAAGTTGTTTGTAAATAGAAATGTATAAATTCAGAAGTAGAGCGGATAATGTAAAGAGGTTTGTTTTTTTTTTTTTTTAAAGAAAGCTTTCTTTTTGCAATGTGTTTTATAAACTTGTTATTGTAAGTATTAGGAGATATTAAAGCAAGACACATTGTTTGGGCTTCTAAGACAAGGAATTCATTAATGATCAAGGAACTATGTACCGACATTCTAGTTTACAGACAGAAGTCATATTAGTCTTATACATAAAAAGATGTAATTCTCAGCAGGTGGCTTTTCGTAGAAAATAAGTATCTCATCATTCAGTAATGAAGTATTATTATTACTATTAGACAAGTAATACAAACCATAAAGAATTATATATTCTTTTACCCCTGAATAATACATTTACCAGTTTCCCAATAATATGCTGTTATTGTCACATATTTTAATTCTAAATGCATTTTAAATTTCATCAGCTATTATAATTACTTTATATAGTCAATTTTTATTAATGAGCCAATATTGGTACATTGTTGTCCTAGTTCATTTAGTGTTGTTATAAAAGAATACCTAAGGCTAGGTAATTTATAAAGGAAAAAGGTTTATTTGGCTCATAATTCTGCTTGTCGGAAAATTCGTGATTGGACATCTCACTGAAGGCTTCAGGCTGCTTCTACTCATGGTGGAAGGTGAAGGGGAACCAGTATGTGCAGAGATCACATGGTGAGAGAGGAAGCAAGGGGTGGGGAGATGCCAGACTCTTTTCACAACTGGGTCTAGCTGGAACTAATAGAGGGAGAACTCACTCACCCCTGAGGGAGGGCATCAGTCTATTCATGAGTGATATGCCCCCACGACCCAACATTTGGGGATTTTGGTATCAGCAGGAGTCTTGGAACCAATACCCCACGGATAACAAATGACAACCGTATACATATTTACACATATTATATAGTATAAGCATAAATATTACACAGATAGTATAACCATTTTTTATCTGTTTTAAGCTAAACATGAGTTGGGACTCATGTCTCTAACTCTAGGCCGTTACCTAATGGATTGTTCTAGCTTCCTTCTCTTGCTTATCTGTAAACTCCCTCTTCAGCAGTAAGAAATCTGCTTTCACTATTTGTCATCCGTTTACTTGGTTTTTCAATTCGTGTACGTGTGTATGACAAATTCAGAATTGTTAACATGTGCCCAGTGGGACACAACTTTACCAACTGGAGAGAGTTCTTATGTACAGTTTCTTTTGCTTTTAACTTTACAGACCCCATTCATTTCTAAAATTACTTAGGTCAGCATCTTGCTCTGTCCTCTTCAAGGAGATTGTTTTATACATTTGCAATATAATTAGAATGTTTTGTTCTGTTCTACATGAGTCTAATAAAATTAGATTATTTTGTTCTCTATTTTTGTTAAATGGTTTTGTTTCTCCATGTCTTATTCTGGATATTATTTTCTGATTTCTCTTCCAGTTCACTCACTCTATTTTCAACTGGCTTTACTATACTATTAAAATCATCCTCTGAATTCTTAATTTTGACCAATATATTTATCAGTTCTATATTTTTCTACTTGGTTGTTTTTAACAGTTTACAGTTCTCTGTCAAGATTCTTAATCATATCTATTATCTATTTGAACATGTTAAAAATATTCTGTGTCTGACTTTATTATTTGGATCCTATGTGGATTTTATATTATCTATTATCTTAGTTATTCCTTTGTTTTATCTCTTCTTAAGCCTGGTTGATTTTCATTAAAGCCTAGACATTTATTTGAAAAACGTGTCAGAATAACGTGAGGCCTAAGATAGTCTTTCTCCAGAGAGGATTTATTTTTGCTTCTGGCAGGAGGCTAGGGTTACTTTAACCAAAAGTCAAGGGTTGAGATGAGTTGAAGAAGACTTGCGTCCTTATGAATACTGATCTATGTGTGGGAGGTAGCACTTTCATGGTACCTGAACCAAAACATGGGGAGTTTCTCCTCCTTGGAGTACTCAGGACTCCAATTTCTGTCTTTCTGGTACAAGACTCTCAAAATCTCTGCTGAGCATCTCAGTAATGTAATCTCTTTTGGAATCGTGAGGTGCTCAGCAGCTTCTGTAAAAATAGGTGATTGGATCAAGTGATATAGAAGGTACTTGAGTATGGCATACTGAGTTGTGCTAAGACATAGTTCCTGTCTGCCTGTGTTTTAGGTGTGAGACTAAAGGTATACACAGGAAAAATTGAGAAAAAATTGGATAATGAAGTGCTAAATTGCATTGTGTGGATAGAAAACAGGAGAGTCCATGTTAATTTGGTGCTTGTATAATGTAAAGAATAAGCACAAGGCAGGTACATAAAGGAAAAAATGGTGAGAGTTGCTAAATCAGTATGATGGAATTGGACTAATTGGATTTCTTTCCATTTTTACACTTCTGTATTAGGTATACTTTACGGTCAGGTTGATATGTGATCCAATATACCTCAATTTTAGCAAAATAACTCCTTTAATAAACTAAATCTGTGCTTTTGCTTAGAGTTGGAGAGGTACCTCTATTTTTAGATAGTGAACCCAATTCTCAGTTTCTTACCTTTCCAAGATAGATCTGCCCAGGAGCCTTTTCGTGGTCAGAATTCTAGCCTTAACTTTATGTCATTATGAGCTTCAGATTCCTTATCGGTAAGAAATAAAGCCAGTAAAAACCCCTTCCCAGGGTGGTTCTGAGGATCAAATGAAATGTACTTGTGCATATGAAAGTTCTTTGAAGCTGGAAATCATGAGTGAATTATTATTGTTATTTTGGCTTGTCATCAGATTATAAACCTTGGAGGTAATGATATGATTACAAAGCTCTGGATATAGGACAGACAACGATGAGCATTCTGTGATAAACTGATTGTGACCCTCACAAACCTGAATTGTATTTTTTTGTTTAACGTGTATGCACACATTCATTTTTTTTTTTTAACATTACTACTGAATATCTTCCATGAGCCGTGTGCTGGGTGCTGAAGATTGGAGAGAAAGTAAGCAAACGATCTTTGTCCTTGAGGAGCTCACAGTCTAATAGGGAGAAGAATCAGACCAATAAATGTAAATGATAGATACTTTGAAGCAGAGGACTGTGTACTACAATAGTATATTATAAGGGTATGGAGGATCTTACCTTATCACAGAGGTCAAGGAAAACATCCCCAAGGAAGTTAGGATTGCTGTGGCACTTAGGGTATAGGAGTTAACAAGACATGTAGGAAGAATTAAGAGTATTCTAGGCAAACGAACTAACATCTGCAAAGGTCCTGAGATAGGAGGAAACACGGATATGTGCAAAGACCTTAGAAGAGTCCAGAATGGCTGGAAGTCAGTGAGCTAAGAGGAAGTGGGACACAAGATGGCATTGAGAACCATGTGGGGTTCAGACCCCCAGAGCTTTTTGAGTCATGGTAGGGATTCTGATCTTCACCCCAAGGACAATGGGGGGTCCTTGAAGTGCACTGGGCAATGACATAGTGAGGCAGGATGTTATATCACAGAGATCAGGTGATGTTTGGCAGGGAGTTGGCCTGCAGGCTATATATCAGCCAGAGTCCTTCATTTTCTATCATTCTGTACACACAGAAGAGTAATTTAATGTGAATTCAATACAGTGTGGGTTTGTGAGTTTTTCGGTCAGAATGCATTATCAAAAACGCAATGAATATAATTCCAGATAGCATTAAAAAATCATCAGACTGTGTCCATTTGCTCAATGAATAAATGGAGGCTATTTTGCAGAAGTCGTTAGGATAAAAACAAGGCAAATTTGGCTTTGAGTTACATCCCGTACACGTTCATTTAAAGAACAAAATATTTGGACTATCTAAACAATCACATTTCTTCTTTCAAAATATTTAAAATTTAGTGGAATAAAATGGGTAACATAGATCTTTGTTGGTATGTGATTTTTAATTAAAATTTTAAATATTTGTTTTGTGTTAACTTAGGAGGACCTGGATGAAGAATATTGTCTATGCTATCTCCATATCCCCTCAAATAAAACTAATCAAATCTCTGTATGGTCATTGAATGCTGACCAGGTACCATCATAATGCTCTCGCTTTCAGTAATGTTCTTGTTCTTTTTCTTTTCCCACTCTTCTCCTTTTCCCATTCTCTCTGATTTCTGCCTCATTCCCCAAACTCCCACATCATGTTGTTGATTGAGCCTGCCTAGTATTTCCTCCTCTGACGGTGGGGAAAAGATTTATTAGGAAGAGCATGAACTTTGCAATCAGTCATCCATTGACTTGGGTCTGTGCAGCACCAAGGGTGAACAGCGTAATCTTGAGCAAATCATTTAGCCTTTCTGCATTTCATCCTCCTTTTACTCTACATTCCGGACAAAGCTATCTTACAGGGTATCGTGAGAATTAAATTAGGTTATTATGTAAAGGACTTATCTTAGTTTCTGTGAGATCATGTTTCTCAAAGATGATGGCTGCAACAATATCTCCCATCCTCTTTGTGTGCGGCCCCCAACCTCCGGCCCCTGACCTGGCTGCACACCACCAGTGGCACACGCAAAGCCCCACCTGTACCCACCGCCACCACCCATCGCTCCGCCCAAGCCCCGCCCCCTGTCAGATGGGGCTGTGGCACCAGACCTCGTAGGGGCGTGACCCCCATTGCAAGCTACACATGCAAGGATCCAGGTTGCGCTTCCCAAGAGAATCCAATGCCTGATCCTGATGATCTGAGGTTGGAGCAGAGGCAGTGACACCCCTACTGCCCTCCCCCCAAAAAACGTTGGGGACCGCTGCTTCTGTATTCTTTCATAATGTGACCAGATATCCTGACATCAAAAGGTAGGGCTTATTTCTCCTGTTACTTGTAACTGACTATAGAGTATGACAGGAATGATAACATGTGACTTCCAAGACTGGGTGACAAAGGACAGGGAAACTTCTGCTTTGTTTGCTGGGTCACTACTGCTTGGAGTCCTGAGTTTCATTGCAGGAAATCTGATTACCCTGAGGAAACCCCGACACACAGAGCGGCCACCTGGAGGTTTGGTCAGCAGCTCCAGTTGAGGTCCCGCCTAACAGGCTGCACTGATTGCCGGATGTGTGAATGGAGAAACCTATAGATGATTTTAGTCTCCAGCAGTCAGTTCTTCCCAGCGGAGGCTCCAGACATCATGGAGCACAAACTGTTCCCACTATGCCTTTGAATTCCTGACCCAGGGAATCTGTTTTAAGCTGGTCGTGGCATGGTTAGGGATCAGTAGTAACTGGAACAATTTACAACACATTCCAGCCATGATGATCATGATGATTAATATTACCTACCTTACAGGGTAATTTTTACATAGTGCATTACCAGAAAAGCAAGCAAACCAGTGCTACTGGTTATGAACACACACAAACGCTGGAAGATGTTGTAGACTATTGCTTTATTTTCCTACGAAGCCGATGTTGCTGTCAATGGGCATCCAAGAGTGTCTCCTCTGTTAGGATTTCCTCCCACTTCTCTCTTAATCTTCCTACCAGCTTTTCTGTTCACTGCTTCTCCCCACAAACCCCCACATTTGGTGAACACTTGGGGCTATCTCCATGCTCAGGGACACTGATGTTAGGAGGAGGCCTGTGAATTGCAGATTCTTCATTTATGTCATAAATATTTATTGAGCTCCTGTTACGTGGCACTAGGAATAAAGCAATAAATAAAACAGACAGATAAACTTGACCTTATAGAGCATATATCTAGTTTGGGGGATTAAACATTGGGCCAGATGAATAATTATCACATATGGTTTGGAAGATGTGGATAAGTGCCTTGGAGAATTATAAAGCAGAGACTTGAGAAAGGGAGTGTCCCATTTTAGAGAGGGTTACCAAGGATGTGACCTCATTGGGGAGATGGAATTTCAGTAAAATCTTAGAACAGGCAAGAGAAACATCCTTATGGATATCTACAGAATGTATTTTGCGCAGAAGAACTGGGAACAGCAAGGGCCTGAGGTGGGAACGGGCACGAGTATCTGAGGAACAGCAAGAATGCCAGGGTGAGTGGAGCAAGGTGAGGGGAAAGCTGGCAGGACGCGTGGGCAGAGAGGAAAGTGGGCTGGATAGCATCCAGCCTCATGGGATCTTGTGAGGAATTTGACTTTGACTCTCAGATGGGAGAACAATTAGAAGGTTTTGGGCAGAGACGTAGCATCATCTGACTTTCATTTTAACTGGCTCCCTCTGGCAGCTGTGTTGAAAATAGACTGAAGACAGAGACAAGGTTGAAAGTGGGGAGACCAGTTAGGAAGCACTTGGGATCATTCAGGCAGAGGATGAGTAGGACTCTGGCCCCGGTAATAGTAACAAAGAAGGTGGGAAATGGCCTCGGGCTTTTCTGATGAATTGGATGAGTCAAGGATGCCTTCACGGTTTCTGCTCTGAAAACTGAAGCATATCATGGCCATTTCTGAAATAGAGCTGTGGAGGAGTAGGGTTGGAGAGAAATCTGTTTTGGACATGTTGAGTTTGATATGCATATTTGTCTACCCTATGGAAGAACTTTTTCTAAAGTTCTAAATATTTTCTGCTTCTCTTAACAAAAAGTCAGTGTGATAATATTAGCAAAGACTGCCTCTTTACTTGATCTTAGCAAAGATTCTGACTATGCAAATTATATTAAATCACTCTCTCCTTGAAACTATCAATGGCTTCCCACTCCATTCAAAATAAAATCCACATTCTTTACCATAACCTGAGACCCTTCCTATATGTGTTATCTACCTGTTCAACTTACCTTGAAACACCCTCTTCTTTATTTCTTATGCTACTTTTATAGGGACCTTACTTCTATTTCTTAAACATGCCAAGATCATTTTGGTCTTAGGGACTTGGAGTTGCCATTGTCTCTTTCTGTAATACTCTTCCCAATTTTTTTTTCTATACTAGAGGTTTCTTGTGATTATTCAGATTGCTACCCATGTGTTAACACCTCAGAAAGCTCTCTTGTAATCACTATAATTATCTTCATAGCAATCCTTAGCCTCTGAAATTATTCATTTATTTATTTGCACATTTATTGATTGTCTTCTCTCCCTCCCCCTCCCACCTCTCCTACAAGGTTTCTTGTCTGAGTTTGCCACTGTATTCCCAGCACCTAAAATAGTGTCTGGCACAGATTAGGCATTCAGTAAATATTTGTTAAATAAGTGAATGGGGGGTAGGAAGGAAAGGAGTCAGTGGAGAAGAGAAAACCTTATTTTCCCTTATAATAAAAATTTTAAAAATCAAATATTGTCTTTCTGTTGGCTACAGTTTTCCCTCAATTAATTAATGCATTTTATGTTGTAGACCTTACAGATTGCAAATTACTTCATATGGTTTTTGTATTAACAGTACAAAATTAATAGGTCAGGCTATCCCCATTGTATGTATGAAAAAGAAGCTCACAGTGACCATAGAACTTCTTCAAGGTTACTCTGCTTTTGAGTGACAGAGTCTGACCTTGAACCCCATGTGTCTTGACTTTGAGCCTGGTGTTCTTTCCAAACACCATGCCAGGTCTCTACGGTACCGCGAGCACTGATACTGTCAGAGGAGCAGCATGGAACCAAATGGGTCAGATAAAATTAGAAGTGGTCTCAAATTTTGCTGACTCCTAGTCTTTGCCCATTTTTAGAACCAAAATCAGATTTATTAATATCTTCTGGCTCTATTTAAATAACTCTCTTTAATTTACATACATACTTTTCAGAGTCTGGCCATTGGCAATATAACTGGGAATGCAAGAAATCTTCCAATAAATGTGCTGATTTTCAAATTGTTACCAAATTCTACAGCCTCTGGGGGCATTATAACCTCTAAAGAGCCTGAATTAATGGTTGGTTCTAATATGTTCCACAAACCACAGCAGTTTCCAAAGTACTCATTGCAGGGTAAGGAATTGTGAGTCATTTCCACCTTAGGTTATTTCTGGCAGAGCTGTACAGAAGAGGACCCACTGTGTTCTAGCTCTTTCTGCACTTCTGTTTCTGTGTTCACCTAGCGAGGATCAAAAATAATGCACACTTTAGCAGAGGTATTGCTGGAAGAGGGGTATGGGGAGGGTGGTGGGATCCTCCCAGGGTATCTATAGCCCAGAAGCCACAAAACTTTGCCTTTACTTATTTCACTTGTACAAACATTGTGCTCAGAACTGTGGGGGATACAGAGATGCAAAATCTAGCCTTTGTTCCAAGAAGTACACAGTTTAATAGGGAAATTTAAACTTGCTTTCAAATAACTGTAATGCACATCAGAATTTAGAACAGATGCTGCCTAGGCTATATGATTAAAAAGCTTGCTTCCTGGAGTCAGACGGACTTGGGTTCACATTGTGACTCTACAGGTCATTAACTGGGTTGTTTTGAACAAGACACTTACCCTTGCTAAGACTTGGTTTCCTCTTGAAACATTAAGGTTTTATTTAAATTATTGTATATAATTGCAGTCAGGATATATTTATACAAATGGATTAACACAGTTCTTGGCATATAAGTAATCAATAAATGTTAGCTTTTATAATTATTATATATCTGTATATGTGTTTTAAAATGGTATGTTATCTATTCCCCTTCTGCTCTCAATAAGTGACTGCATTTTTACACTGAGGAAATAATATTGGTAAAGTTCAAAAAAAGAGAAAATTCAGGATACATGGGGAAGTGGCAAGTTCCAGTTTGGCCAGAGTCTGGGATCTGTGTGGAGAAGTCTTGAAATGTGAGAGAGGAATCTGGAAGGGTCAATAAAGGTGAAGCTTGAAGAGTTTTGAGTACTAAGTTAAACAATTTTTTTTTTTTTTTTTTGAGACAGAGTTTCACTTTATTGCCCAGGCTAGAGTGAGTGCCGTGGCGTCAGCCTAGCTCACAGCAACCTCAATCTCCTGGGCCCAAGCAATCCTGCTGCCTCAGCCTCCCAAGTAGCTGGGACTACAGGCATGCGCCACCATGCCCGGCTAATTTTTTTTTTTCTATATATATTTTAGTTGGCCAATTAATTTCTTTCTATTTATAGTAGAGATGGGGTCTCGCTCTTGCTCAGGCTGGTCTCGAACTCCTGAGCTCAAATGATCCGCCCACCTCGGCCTCCCAGAGAGCTAGGATTACAGGCTTGAGCCACCGCGCCCGGCCTAAGTTAAACAATTTGTATTTAATTCAACAGGTGTGGGTAGGTAGTGAGGAGGGTGAGCTCTTTAAAAGGGAGCTCTGGAGGCAAACTACCTGGGTTCATAGCCCAGCTCCACAGTTTACTGCTGCATGCTTGGGCAAGTTATATAAGCCCTGCCTCAGTTTCCTCATTTGTCATAATATTGCCAACACCACAGGCTTCTTGTGAGCATTGAGATGAAAGCCTGGCAAAGCACTAAATCAATTGTAGCTATTATAACTTAAACAGAACCGAGCAGTTGATTTACAACTAGCAGAAACAACAGACAGCCCTTTCAGTGCTATTTTATAACTAAAATGGAGGGACATGCTGATGAATTTTGAGTAAGGCAGCCATAAAAAGTGACATTTTATACCTCTTCTCCAATCTCCAAAGCTTTGGATTTTCTCCAAGAGTTTCCTGACCACTTATGCAGTGAACTACTAACTGGAGGTGACTTTAAGAATTTCTATGCAAAGTGGCATGTGCAGATTCCATTTATATATACAACCATAGAAATGACAGTTTATAGTTTGTGATGCATCAATATGGTATACGTAGTAAATCCATTCTTGATAAGTGTACATTAGTTTTTGTAAATTGAATATTTTAAGCACACAGAAGTCTTTCTTTAGAAAAATATTACTAATTTTTATAATGTAAAAGAGACAAGCGCCCCATTTATCATCTTTCTCCCCATCTTTATTGAAGCATAATTGACAAATAAATTGCATATATTTAAGATGTACAATGTGATGTTTTGATATATGTTTACATTGTGAAATGATTACCACAATCAAGCTAATTAACATATCCACCACTTTACATAGCTATTTTGTATATTTGTGTGCAGCGAGAACATTTAAGATCTACCCTTAGCAGATTTCAAGTATACGGTTTGGTATTATTAACTATAGTCAGCGTGCTGTCTATTAGACCTTATCCATTCTGCATAACTGGAACTTTTTATTCTGTGACCAATAATGAGATCTAAGCATTTATTTATTTGGATGGACATAAGGCTTCCTAAATAATATGTACTAAATAGCACCATGGACAGGGCTATCTAAAGTCAAATCAGAGTTGATGTTGATTTTTTCCTTTTCAGAAAATCTACAAATATTTCAATCTGATATCATTAATTTTCAGTGTGTCAGTTTCCTTGTGCAGATGTTTCACAGGTAGCCTTAGCACTTTTCATGAGAACTTAAAGTAGATTAATAATAAATAGAAATATTACTTCCTTAGAAAAACTTAAGTAGTCAAAAGCATTCACCTTTGAATAGTATAAGTTAGGGTGACAGTTGGCATCTGCAGTCACACTTGTGAATTTTTCTTCAGTGAGGTTCAACTAGATCACAGCAAATCATTCCATGGAGTGTTTTGGATTTCAGAAAGATATTGAGGCTCATGTTGGAAAGCCTTAATGGAACATTTTGCTAGAAATGACCGTGCAACTAGATCATGTACATCAGGCAAGTCTTGGGCGGAGACTGGCATCAGGGAAGTTTCATCCCTCCCTAATTATTTCTAACTCCATGATTAGAGCATGGCTCTACCACATCATTGCCTAGGGTAGGGTCTTTTTTCTCACCTTGTCTTATTTTTCTCCTCTCCCTCTCCCCTTTTTTCTTTTCCTTCTTCACTGTGAATTGATGTCTTTAAAATCAGGAATTCATTTGGACTTGTGTAACCTATCCTTTGAAATCAGACATAGTTGGAGCCATTTCTAATTTTCTTAGTAAAGTGAGTAGAGTTAGGAGTATTGTAATTTAGCTATATCCATTTGGGAAGGGGTCACCAGCTTCATCTAGGATATTTTATGTGTGTCCCAAATTAAACCCTCTTCTTCATTGTCACCTTTATCCTGAATCCACCACATTCTCTTCTCTTACCCTACCACTTACAGGCAGATATGTATCTAGCTGTATTACTTATTTATTTATTTATTTTTGAGACAGAGTCTCACTCTGTTGCCCAGGCTTGAGTGAGTGCCGTGGCATCAGCATAGCTCACAGCAACCTCAAACTCCTGGGCTCAAGCAATCCTTCTGCTCCCGAGTAGCTGGGACTACGGGCATGCGCCACCATGCCCGGCTAATTTTTTGTATATATATTAGTTGGCCAATTAATTTCTTTCTATTTATAGTAGAGACAGGGTCTCACTCTTGCTCAGGCTGGTTTCGACTGACTTCGAGCAATCCGCCCGTCTCGGCCTCCCAGAGTGCTAGGATTACAGGCATGAGCCACCGCGCCCGGCCTGTATTACATATTTATATAGACATAATTATATGTTACAGATAGATATTCCACATACCACTTTTCTTGTCATGTAATATCAGAATATGGATATTATTAAAACATTTTCTATTACAAAAATTCTTAAACATATATAAAAATAGAAGGAGTAACATAAAGAACTCCATATACTCATTAGGGACTATGATGTTTCATGTGTTCTTATATCTTCATGAACCCCAGAATGTGACTAGTACAAGTACTTCATAGAAGTTTACTCTTCAAGCTGATGGCCTGTTCATGAAATTTACTCCTTCCTTAAAAAATAGGGACCAACTTTGTATAATTTCACTACTTGGATCCTTCTCCTTTTTGGGGGGACTCATAAATGAATTTATTTCAGACCTGTGGTTATCAAAAATAAGAGAATCATTTTTTTTTTAAAGAGGACAATTTGAACATCTTTCTGTAATTTTCCAAAGATGTTTTGCCTGTTCAGTGGAGAGGGACTTAACAGGCATTTTTCCTCTACTTAGATGTGTCTTTGATTACAAGTGGAGATTGTAGCTGCTTGAAGGTGCTTGACCCTGAGCGATTAAATGCCTCGAAGAGAGGGGAAAAAATGCATACACCCAGACTGAATTGCATGCTAATAAAATCTGGATACATGTTTTATACTTAGAAATTTAAAAAATAGGTTTTTCATGTAGAAGTTTTTTTTTTTCCAAAGGGTTAAAAATAAAGATTGTAGTCTGCTATGGTTTTACTAAATCATCATCAAATTATTCCCATGGAGGACTTGGGAAAGAGGTAGGCAGCTCATTACAGATATCTCTGGGGTAACAACTTGTTGTCTATGAGCCTGTGTATCTAAGGCCTGGCTAGGTCTTTGGAGAAAACCTGGTTGGCAAATGCATATTGTAACACTCACTACATTATCTGAGAATCAGTTTGCTTGCATTTGAGAATAAGCTGACAACCCAATCCAAGGACCTTCTTCTTCTTCTTTTAAAATGTGTTATATTGCATTGACTTTCCCCCTCTCTCATTTTTAAATTGTGATAAGCATACTTAATGTGAGATCTATCCTTTTAACAAATTTTTAAGGTCACATTATTGTTGACTATAGGTGCAATCTTGTACATAAGATCTCTCGGGGCTTATTCATCTTACTTGAGTCAAACTTTATGCCCATTGGTTAGTAACTTCTCATTTTCCTATCCCCCCTGAGCCCCTGACCACCCCTATTCCACTCTTTGACTCTATGACTTTGCTTATTTTAGACACTTTATATAAGTGGAAGCATGCAGTATTTGTCTTTCTGTGACTGGCTTATTTCACTTAGTATAATGTCCTCAAGGTTCATCCTTGTTGTATATCATAGAATTTCCTTATTTTTTTAAAGGTGAATAGTATTCCAGTGTGTGTGTGTGTGTGTGTGTGTGTATACCACATTTCTTTATGCATTTTCTTGTCAATGGACAGTTACGTTGTTTTCGCACTTTGGCTATTGTGAATAGTGCCACAACGAACACAGGAGTGCAGATATGTCTTTGAGAAACTCAAATTGAATTGATTTAAATTCTTTTGGATAAATACCGAGAAGTGTGATTGCTAGATCATATGTTGTTTTTATTTTCAGTTTTTAAAGGTACTTCCATACTCTTTTCCATAGCAGCTGCACCATTTTGCATTCCTATCAACAGTGTGCAATGTTCCAATTTTTCTATATCCTCACCAACACTTGTTCTCTTTTGTCTTTTTGATAACATCCATCCTGGCAGGTGTGAGGTTATATCTCATTATGGTTTTGATTTGCATTTTCATGATGATTAGTGACATCCTTTCATATTCCTATTGGCCATTTGTATATCTTCTTTGGAGAAATGTTTATTCAAGTCTTTATCCCATTTGCCCCACCTACTTTCTGATATTGAATGAAGAGGTCAAAGTGCCTTTGACTTTGAAAAATGTTAGTTTCTGGGAGCTCAAAGTGAGTTTAATTCTAAAATCCCTTCATTTTGCTTCAGATAATTCAGGAGCATGTAAAACTACCAACATTTAACAAAAAAGAAACCGTAAAACAATCATAAGATTTTAGCAAAAATAAAAGTCTTAGAGAACATCTCTTTCACCAGTGGTAAAATGGAAATTTGGAGAAAGAAAGTGACTAGTTGAGGTTACTGAACTATTTACTTGCAACCACTTAGAAGAAGGTTCGTGGCACATAGTCACTCAGGGAGATAGTATTAATACTGTAAATATCAGGTCAGTATTGTATCTATTTTTGCTCCTACAAATTATACTGGGATGTTTTCAAGCCTTCACTGGATAAAATGAGATTACAGCAGTTACGTTGCTGTTATCTGGGTTTGAATACATGTACTTTAGATCTAGTGCCTCCTTTCTTAAACTCGGCTCTATTCCTCACTAACTGGGCATTGCCTGTGGGAATAGGTGCAGCAGCATTTGGACAAAACAAAACAAAAGGTGCAATGATGATTCCTTGTAGGAATACCAACATCATATTCTACATTCTGTTATTTTTTTGGAGTCTAAAACCAAAGAAATTCTTCAACTATTGTAAACACTGTGACTTTAGCCAAAACAGCTGATTTCTGTGTGCCTCTTTTTTCCCCAAAAAAAATTTTTGCAAAGTCTGGTGCTAAGAGAAAGATTGTCAAAATACCTGTTTGGGGTGAAACTGGGGTTTGTCAAACAGAATCAGCCATAGGTTATCTTTTAGGAACAGAGTAAGCATACACCTACAAGGTTCATTATTTCCTGTGCTGCATTAGGAAGGACAACATCAGGAAAGACTAGCAGCTGAGACCTCCAAAAAGTCCCCAAGGAGTCTTTTAATAGTGACAGTCTGCTTGACTTCCCCTGGGGCTAGCCCAAGAGGAGTGGCTTCTTGACAACACTACAAAAGCAACAAACAGTTATGGAAGGTCTAGTCACCAAAATGGGAAACATGGGGGGCCATCCATCATGTCACTAAAGGAAAATCGTTGTTATACTAGAAACTTTAGGACTTTAATTCTATTCTATGTGACAAATACGAGCAACTAGTGGAATTATATATTAGGTAAAATCAACATCTTCTATATAGAAGTTGAAAATACTTTTAGTAATCTCATAAAATCTCTAAGCCAGGCGTCTTCAAATTATGGCCCTCGGGCCACATGCAGGCTGCTGAGGCCGTTGAGCTGGGTGTTTTGCCACCGCTGCCTGTCCTGCTTAGCAGCTGACTGGTCGGGCCCACAGTGCGCATGTGTGGAATGTGCGCCACACCCCCAACGGCCCTCCAACGGTCTGAAGGGGAGTGAACTGGCCTCCTGTTGAAAAAGTTTGAGGACCCCTGCTCTAAGCTATTAGTAGTCTTTGAGTGAGAAGCGGTGAGAAATTGGAGGCAAACAACGTGGCCAATAAATTTTGCCTTTTGCAAAGTTATATGTAGATTATAGTCACCAAGGTTTTGTTTTGTTTTGTTTTTTACTTTCCATTCTGCTTTTTATTTGAGTTACTTATGTATGTGTCTGTATCCCTACTAGACTGTGAGTTCCTAAAGGGCAGGGCTGTGTGCATTATTTTACCTGATGTCGCCCTTGCACTTTGCACATATTGAACAGTTGAATTCAAGGAATTGTTTTGTTCTAGAATACTCCTGCCACCACCATAATACAGGAGTCTCAGTTTCAAAGAGCTGTAAGAAAAAGCTTTTTGTAAGTGCTCAGCAATGCTGAGATTAACCACTTTTTATCTACAAGGCAGGACAAATCCAACTGAGAACTCCTGTATTTAGTGAGCCACCAAGAAAGGCAGATGTGTTTCACGTTTGCAAATCCTGAAATAGTTGCAAACGATGATGTCTCTTACTCGCATCCCATAGAGCAATCGGCAGAGGTTTAGGCATAGTTTCTTGTTAGATTCTTGGGGTTTGGTTTGTCATGATGAGGGTGCACTGTTAAGGGCTGACTTCTGAGAAAACAGCATCATGTACTAGTCTTACCAAGCTTGAAGAGCTCAATAAGACCTAGATTGTCTGAAGCTGTTTAGATAACCTATAACCATATTTCCCCCTTGACGATATGTCACATCCATCTTCATTTATAGAGCTATTCCCCAATATTTTAATTTCACCAACATTTATACTATTTAATACTATTCTTTCTTTCTTTTTGAGATGAGGTCTCACTATGTTGCCCAGGCTGGTCGTGAATTCCTGAGCCCAAGCAATCCTCCTGCTTTAGCCTCCTGAGTAGTTGGGGCTACAGGCACGTGTTACCATGACCAGCTAGAAAACTATTTATTCTCTCATGCATCAAACATTTATCGATCATTTTCTATGTGCAAAAAGATACCATGCTAGGTTCTAGGAATGCTGAAATGAGTAATATTAAGACTAAAGTAGAAAATTAGATGGGGCAAACTTATGTATATAGACAGTATCCTATATACACTGGCTCTTAAGTGAGTATCAGTATACTGTAGTTCCTGCTATCAAAAGATAAATAAGTAGATAGGTGTCGTCATTGACTGGCATGAATATTCATATTATTCAAGTTAGTCATTAGAAAAGTACAAATCGAACACTTTAAATGTACCTTAAAAAGTGAATGTGTAAAATAGGCTGACAGGCCTTGTGCTCAAGGACCTTTTATTCAGCTGGAGAGACAATGGTTACTGTGGTTAAATGCACAACCAATGTGTAGTAAGACTAAAACTTTAAATAACACAAGAGATGAAACGCGATTCCATACAGTTGCCATGAAATTAAAATAGACTGTAAGCACGATATGCACAAGTTCATAGGAGAGAGTGATAACAATTGCTTGGGTCCTTCATTCACAGACACATGAATCTTAATTCAAATGAAGAGAAATAAGAAAACTGCTCATTTTTCTTGAGTACTTACTATGTTTCAACCTATTCCTGTATATTTTTTTAAATTGATCTAATTTATTTTTCACAGCTATATGAATTCAGTTCTATTATACCATTATAGAGATGAGGAAGTGGAAGCAAGCTATAGTTATTTACCTACAGAGAGGTGACTCAAAATAAGTAGTAGAGGTAGACTGAAATGCAAGTCTTTCTTGAAGTCCTGCTCTTCTGCCACACCGCACTCCTACCTGAGAACTTTTGATGAGCCATAAAGGAAGGAATTAAGCATATCCTTTAGAGAACAGTCAATGGGTTAGCAGGTCAGACATGAAGATAGACACTACCTGATCGGTGTCAACTTGAGCTGTCCTTCTAAACAAATAGTGTATCTTATTTCCTTTTCTATAGACTCTGCAGAATTTTGACGCCATTTCCAAATGTAGGGAATTCCAAAATGATTACAGAACCAGTAGCTGGATTCACAGATGTACCCATTTTCAGATCTTGCAGCTGGCCCCCTTTCTAGAGCCCAAAACTGTTTGTATTGTACCCAGAAAAGTGGCTAAAAATGGGTGTTTCCATTTGTTTAGCTTCATCCTTTAAAGAGTGCCTTCCTTTGAAGAGAAAGATTTGTTTTCTTAGGGTATACTGTAACGTGCTTTGCACTCAGTGGATGCTCAGTGAATATTTGATGTTGCCTGGTAAGTGACGGTGATGATTCCCTAAGTTCCTTTCATTCAAGTCAAGACTATCAGGGTCTTTGATAACCAAACAGACACAAGTAGATGGCCTGTCAAAAGCCAGAGAACACCCTGCAGTCATTAAGAAGCCACTTATTTTGAAATACCGAACATTTTCTTTATCGCATGGATACCTTAGTCTCCGTCTAGGATTCCTTGCTCACAGGAATCTAATGGTTCAACTCTTTTACATCATTTCATGTCTAAAACTCTATTGGCAAGGTGAAGGATCAGAGAGTGGGGCAAGAGTTTACAAATCAGCCCCTGGGGACTTTGCATGCCCTCTTTCCAGCCTGCATGAAGTGATGTGCATCTCTTAAAATAATTAGTTCAAAAGCTGAGCAAACTTTGGCACCAAAAGGGGAAATAGGAGCTAGGGGTCCCGGTGGCCTATGAGTAGATTGGCCTCACTGCATTCACACAGTTCACGTATGAGGAGATAAGGACTCCCAAGTGCTAATGCTATTTGTGGCAGCCTGTCCTGTGGCCCCACATGCAGTACGTGGAAAACTGGAATCATGGATGTGGTCTAGGATGCACCCAACAGTCGGATGTGTGCTCATTGGCAGCACACAGGACTTGACCTGGAAGAACTCAACCATGCATGGCCTCTGAGCAGCCAGAAGGGGCTCAGCTGTCTCCTGAGGATGGAAGAGACTTCAGGCGTAAAGCAGTTAAAGAAAACCCTGAAAGATATTATGAACAGAGAAAGAACACCAAGATCTGCAGCCTTCTGGACGAGCAGTTTCCTGGGGCAAGGATTTATTTGCCTCACTAGTTGCAGATCTATTGAAAGGGACAAGGAGCTCAGTCCTCTTTAAGGAAAAGCAAGGTGCAGTGAGGCAAATACATCCTTCCTGTTCTTTGTGAGAGCAAGTGCTGAAATTGTTTATTGCTCTATTCCCAAATAAATCAAAACTATAAGGTCAAGAAAAACATAAAGGAAACGATAGCACGAGTAGATGCGGTCATTTGGGCACAATCACAAGTGTATAATTGGTGTAGCATGTTGAGAAACATGGTTGCCTGTTTCTGTTTTATTTTTTTTTAACCTTGACTTTTGCATTGACGGTTTTAACAATTAATGTCTTATCTCTGAGTCTGTATTTATCTTGCCGAAAGATATCATTATCCTAAGAAAATTTTCTATTCTATTAGTATTATCTCTTAAGTAGCTATTAATATTGGTTTTATAAATGGATATAATTAACTCATAGACTGGTGGCTTTCCTTAAAAATTTCTTGTTCCCTCTTCCCCAGCTCACTCTAATGTCTGATTGTAACGTATAAATAACTGTCTAGAATTGATGAAATGACCCCATTTGGGTCCCAATTAGCTCAGCCACAGATGCTGTTCTGCTTAGGAACTGGGTATTACTGATTTAGGGTAAAAATGAACAAACTAAAGAAAGAGTTGTAGAGGGAAAACCTCACAGGCAAATCCCCTAAAGAATCCCTTTACACAAGGCTGGGACGTTTGGAGACAAATGTTAAATGAAAATAATTACTAGATTAATAACTTACACCTGTGATTAAAACACTTGATGTACTGAGAGTAGGGGGTTTTCTTAGAAGATTAATTTGAAAAATAATGTGCCAGCAGGTGCCCCTCAAATCTCCTCAAGTCTGCCCCCTCCCTCTCTGCATCTATAAAAAGGCAGAATTTGACCCAAAAGAGTCCCTCACCCTTTGTACCTCTCTGCAGCAATTCTTTCATCCGGAGGTTTCAAAGTGTTTTTGCAAATGTAAATGAACAAGCCTCATCATTTCTCTCCACGGAGATAGTTCATTTAAGTAACAAGGAAACTTCCCTAAATGGTTTATTCAAGGTCACCTCAGGAGTCCTCTGTGGAATCTGGAAATGGATATTCAAAGTGTGAGACCTTGCAGGCTCACTCCAGACTCAGGCTCTTCACAGCTTTTGGCAGGCAAGTGGCACTGGAGGGACAAGTCATTTTCTTCTTTCATCATTGCACGGAGGCGCCCATCAGTCTGCACTTCCCAACCTCAGCAAGCACCCGTGGACCTAAAACCCAGCCTGCAGTCCTCCTTCCCCTCTCTCATCCATCCCAAAAGCCCAGTGAGAACAGAACATGCCTTTTTTTTTTTATAGAAAGAAATTTTTATAAATCACTTCAATTAAATAAGTACTTTAGTTATTTTCTTTTTTTTGAAACAGAGTCTCACTTTGTTGCCCAGGCTAGAGAGAATGCTGTGGCGTCAGCCTAGCTCACAGCAACCTCAAACTCCTGGGCTCAAGCGATCCTCCTACCTCAGCCTCCCAAGTAGCTGGGACTACAGGCATGCGCCACCATGCCCGGCTAATGTTTTCTATATATATATTAGTTGAGCAATTAATTTATTTCTGTTTATAGTAGACACGGGGTCTTGCTCTTGCTCAAGCTGGTTTCGAACTCTTGACCTTGAGCAATCCACCTGCCTCGGCCTTTTAGTTACTTTGTCTTTTTCCCCAAACTCTTCATCAGTTCAACAAATATTTATCAAATACATACTTTGTTGCCACTAATGGTGCTACACACAGGGAATGACGTCATTGTGTTGTCCCTGCCATCCAAAAGGCAGACAATAAAAAGAATCAGACACCCTGTGGTCAGTGCTAGGACAGTTGCAAACGTGGTGGAGTGAGTAGGTGTGAATGGATCAGGGGAGGCGTCTCTAAGCAGGTGGCATGGGAATTGAGACCTGGAATAGCTGTGTAAATTACTGAGGGAAAAGTGTTCCGGGCAGAGGGAATGGCAAACGTAAAGACAAGAGCGCAAGTGGGCAAGAACTTGGCCAAAGCGTGATGCTTCACATCAAGAGTTTCAGGAGCTGAGGCTGCCGAGGGCGGACAGAGCATGTGGGCCGTGGGATGAGGTGTGGATTCCATTGAGAAAACAGTGATCAACCTGTGAAAAGTTCGCAGAAAGGAACTAGCATGATCTCATTTATGTTTTGAAACTAATAAATTGTGCAGAATATCCTTGCTAGGAGAAACATTTTTATCTACCTCTGATATTAAATGATTCATCAGGCAGTGCAGGTTTCCCACTGAAGAAATAGGAGTAGGAAACTATATGTGTTTTTTTTTTTTCATTTTAATCCTTCCCATACCAGTTCCCTGAACACTCTTGAACACAAAGCAAAATACTGTTTTAAAAGGGAAAGACCATGTACCCCTGTGAAGCTGACTCATGGATCCTTGTATCACTGCTTAGCTGGTCGTCTTGCATTTCTCCCTCAGGAACCTACAGCGTTTCTTTGATTCATTTGTCCTTCCTGTCTGTGACCCCAATGCACATTGCAAAGACCTCATGTGACCCTTATCACTTTGTTTTGTCATTGTGTGGTTCCCCTGGCCCTGATCGTCAGTTCATGAGGTCTTTTAAGGCTAGGAACTACCTTACCACTGTATTTCCAGTCATTCTCTAGAGCCACGTCCATAGTGGGTGCCTCAAAAATGTTGAACAAATGAATGATCAACCTGGTTATTATATAATGGATTTTCCCAAACCAGGACACATTTGACTATGAAAAGGGGGTGCTATTAATTATGCTACGACAGATGTCAAGTTGGGCTGGCCCCTGTGAACTGGGAGATGTGGTCAGTTTTGTAATCATTGTAATCAATTTTCAGCAGAATTATAAACTCTCTCCAGTTCTGGAGGTTTTCTAGAAGACAGTAGTACTCCATTTGCCCAAACTGGTTTAGAGCAATGGTTCCCAAAGCGTGGAAGACATAATCATACAGGAGATGTTTGTAGGTGGCAAAGGCATCACAATTAAATAATGGGGATTTATACTTTGTAATGTAATTCCTTTTTTGATTCTACTTTAGTCTTTCTAATTATTGCAAAGAAAACTCTGAGTTGGATGCTAGATTAACCTTAACCCCTTAGACCCCTGCTAATCTTCTGTTGTTTATGAACACATTTTAGAATGAGACCCTTTGAATGGAAAATGGTATCTGGTTGGAATTTAATATGATTATATTAATTATTTTTATTCTTCTCTTTATGGCTAATTATAGTCATTTTCTGGGTTAGGATCAGGATCAACTTTAATTTTCTTTAATTTAAAATTTTTTTAAGAGATAGTGTCTCACTTTGTCTTCCAAACTGGGGTTTTAATGGTGTCATCACAGTTCACTACAGTCTTCAACTGCTGGCCTCAAGTGATCTTCCTGCCTTAGCCTCCTGAATAGCTGGGATTACACAGGCATGAGTCATTACACCTGGCTCATAAAGTTTAATTTTTTGATGAATCTTTTAAAATAAAAATTATAAAATTAAAAAAAAACTTATCATAAAGATGGTGTAAAGATTTTAGCAAAAACCATGAAGTTTATGTACAAATGACTACAGTAAGTAGTGCAGAAAGTAGTTCAGACCAATGATTTCCATCTGTCTTAGTTGGTGTTACTGTCACAAAATACCATAGGTGGGGTGACTTAACCAACAGGTGCTTACTTCTCACAGTTCTGGGGACTGGGAAATCCAAGATCAGGGTGCCAGCATGGTTAGGTTTCTTGATGAGGGCTCTCTTCCTTGTTGCCCACAGCTCTCTTCTCACTGTATCCTCAAACGACAAACAGAGAAAGCACTGATGTCTCTTTCTGTTCTTGTAAGGGGACTAATCCCATCATGGGGCCCCCTACCCTTATATCTTTTTCTAAACCTAATAACCTCCTCCCAAAGGCCCCCTCTCCTAATACCTTCACCTTGAGCATTAAGGCTTCAACATGTAAATTTTGAGGGGACACAGACATTTAGTCTATAACACAGGCTTTATTTCTGAGCCTAACCTTGGAGTCCCCATTTATTTGAAAATATTCATATGAAATTAATTTAAAGTAATTTAGCGAAATATGTCATGTATGATATTATGTTTATTTACTTTTATAATGTTTTTCTCATTATAAACATTATACATTCTCATTGTTGGAATATGGTCCTGGAAAATATACAGTAGCATAAAGATGAAAATTAAGATTGCATGGAATACTACAGTTAGGGACAAACATTTCATATGAGTTGTTTCTTTTTTTTTTTTCTTTTTTCCTTTTAGAAATGTGAAGATTTTAAATTTCAAAATGTTAATAGATATGTAAATCTGGATTTACATAAAATAAATATAAAGATTATGGTTTTGCTTATTAGAAACAATTAATAGAATGACTAAGTAGCAAACCTTCCCTTGTGTACCTACAAGTTTAATTTACTCAAAATTTATATACATGTAATATTTAGCACTATACTTATCAAATAATTTAAGGCACATCTTTACTAAGTAAAACTCCATACAATTTCAATCAGTTATAATGAAATGAGTACAGAAATGAGTAAAGCTTCTTTGGAAATTGTGTATTTAAACCTGCTGTTCTACCTTGCAGGAAACATACACTTTCTAGCTGTTAGCAATCTTACCTCCCTACTATAAAAGAAAAACGCCCTAGCAGATTGAGTTGTGTTCTAATTTTCAATAAAAGGAAATGGTTCTATGACCGTATCATTTCACCAGGTGTAAGGAGAAAAACTATCTACTTACAAGTATGGTACAGGTCTCACAAATGCATTTAGATTTTTTTTTTTCCAAAGCAGAAGGACACCCACATGATGTAACATTATTACCTTAATCACAAGCAGGTAAGATAGTTAAAAACAACAAACAGCAACAATAACAACCACTGCACACCAAGATAATAACCTGCTCTTCTACTGACAGTTTCAGTTTCCTCTCCCTCCCTGAGGATTTCTCTATTCTGAAGGAGAATGACTATGCCATCACTTGATTTTGGTATATAAGATGAGAATGGTTGAGATAATGAGATCTCCTTATACCACTTTGTCAGGAAACACAGTGGAGCTAAAGGGACAACCCATGATCTTGAACCCGCCAGCTCTACTCAGCTTAAATATTAATAATTTTAAAGACTGCAGTCTCCAAAGAGACTAGGAATCAAGTTGGCTATATCCTGTGTGCCTGAAACAATGCCTGGTTCTTAGAAGACTTAAATATTGTTGAACTTAATGAACCATCATCACAAAAGTTACTATTTAGGAAAATAAATATATGCCATGTATGATAATCAACATGTATTTGGCACTGTGATTTTATACACCAATTTTACTTCTTACAGCAACTGTAACATATAGTTACTATTATCTTATTGTCTCATTGAGAAAACAGGCTCGGAAATGTTAAGTCATGTGCCAGGTTCATGCAGGGGTAGGATGAGGATTCCAAGCTAGATATGTCTAATACCAATGCTTCAGTTTTTTTCCTCTACAGAACAGAGTTATATGGCCTGAAAGGGGCTTGATATATGAAGTTCAGAATCAGATTCTTCCATGTGGTCAGAGGATAGTAATGTTACTTTAAAGAAAATGGAATCCAGTTGTGTTCCTGGGATTGTGAAACAGATTTTCCCAGTGGGTTGCCTCTAAGAGGTTGGGGGAGAGCCTTTGATGAATGTCAGATATTACGAATACATTTAGACTATATTTCAAAAACAACAACTATACATATATGTGTGTATGTATATTGATCCATTGTCTTCAGTTTTCTTTTGTCATGGTCTAACTTCACTGCTCTGGCACCTGGGGGCACTAAAGGACTCAGAGGGACACCTTGACTGGATATCTCCTTCCCATCCTCTGAAAGCTGGGCTGCCTTTTAAGATGAGTGGGCAGCTGTAGCCAAAGACAGCCCAGAAAGTCTGCAGAAGGAAATGGAGAGTGGACCCAAAACTGCCCTCCAGGAGGTGAGGGCATCAAAAAAGATTTGTTCACCAGAGTTTACAGTGTCCTGCAGCTTTATAAATTATTCACTTGGGTAATGTTTCATCAAGAAACACGCAATGGCCTCGAAAGCCTGAGAATCTAATGAACTTTAAAAAAAATTTCTAAATAGAAGCACTTCAAGGCTTTGACCAAACATCCTTCCACAACCCTGGTGTTTTTTTCCTTCTTGGAGAAAAAATCTGTAAAACACAAATGGGTTTGTTGTAATTGCCCACCTAGTGTGTGAAATTTCAGCTTCAATGTCATGTTTAACAGGCAACGTGCACAAAATGCATGAACCCAGCTAAGCACCCAAGATTTCTTTCTGTTTTCTTTAACAGCTGGCAGTTGGATACTGCTTGTCTCTAGGAAAAAAGTCATTGAATCAGATCTCTGTTTTATCTCTTTGCTGAATTATATTCTTTTTCTTGTGACAAAGGTATTTTAGTTCATCTGACCCTTAAGTATGAATTCCACCCAAAGCATTTTAATTCACCAGTTAATTATATATATGTCACAAGGTGAAATGGGCAGGGAAAGGTTGGTGATGAAACACCATCATCACTCCTAAGGAGGGATTCCAATTATTTGACAAATATTGTGGATTCTTACAGAAATTGGGCAGTATTGGCTAAGTGGTAAAAGGGTAAGGTCTGGGACAGATGGCCTGGTTTGAATCTAAGCTCTACCACGCATGAGCTGAGTGACATTGAGCACCTTCTTTAACATTTCTGTATCTCAGGTTCCTTGCCTATTGACTGTGGATAAGAATTGTTCTGCTCTAAGAGGGTTACTTTGAGGATTAACTAAATTAAATGGAAGGCACTTGGGGAAAGACTGTCACATAGGAATTACTTTAAAATGCTAGCTACACTTCATTGTCCTCTGTTTTATGTGAGACAAGCCTCACACACGAATCCCTTCTTCCCAGCATGCAACAAATACTAACTGAATAATTGAATGGGGCTTGCTAGAGTTTCCACCCCAAAGCTGTGGTTATATCTATTCCTCTGTGTGACAATCTGCTTTCCATCTCTGTAGCTTGTGTTTAATGGGTCAGCAGTTTCTTTCCCATGTACCCTTGATTCCTTATAAAATGTTTCCACAGAGGACATGATCAGTGGAGAAGGCAAAACAAAGAGGCAAAGATTTGTCAAATTAGATGCCATTCTTGCCCTCAAATGACAAACCTATAGTGATCAATTTGAGCTGAAGTATCTTTGAGTTTTTACTTTTCTGCTTGTTTATAGGTATCTCTTTATACAAAAGCACCATTTGCAAAATAAGCTCATCTGGAGGATTCTAAAGGGAATTTCCCTCAATAAAAGGAGGTGTTAGTTACTTAAAGCCACATGGGCAGAGAAGATTCTGGGAACATGGTAGAGTAGTAAACACCAGGAATCCATCTCCCCACCTAAACAATTGCACTGGCAGAATCTGCTTGATGTAATGATTTTGGAATTCTGGAGTCTATTTTCTAGGGAAGAGGTTGGATAGTAAATTCTAGTTAATTTCAGCTCTTAGTATAGTAGTAGCTACCCATCTCCCATTCCCCCAGCTCTGTGGCAGGCAGCTGTGCAGGTGTTACTGGAGCAGCCTGCAGGAGCCAAAGGGGACAACAATTGCCCTTCAAATTGTACTTCAAATATCCATGATCTGTGCTCTGGTTGCTGACTTCTTCTGATCATAGAGGTATAGACAAAGAGACAGGCAGCAGTTATTGCTGTACCTCCCTTCATTGTTGCTAGCCCTTCCTCCTCCAGCTGAAGTGAATTCCAGAGGAGTTAAAGGACTAGAGACCCCCTTTTCCCCTCCATTTATTTTTCTTTTGGCCCCCTTTTATGAGGCAGACATCAATGAATAGGACAGTCAAAAACAACTTTAAGCACAGGGAAAGATAGAAAGTGATTGTACATATATACAGGAAAAGGCTCAGGCTCAGAAAAGATCTGAGGAGACCTTAAGTTTATACCTCAGGTTGATCTTTGGCACAGAGACAGCCTACAATAATTAAAAACAAAAACCATAAATAAAAACAATAACAAAAATAGTAAATCCTAGAGAAGGAAAATCTGATTTACAGGGTGACCACATTATTAGATTCAAATGTCCACTTTTCAACAAAAAAATTTACAAGGCATCCATAGAAACAGGAAAATATGGCACATCCAAAAGAAAAAACAAAAGAACAGAAACTGTCCCTGAAAAAGACCTACTGGCAGTTCTATTAGATGAAGACTTTAAAACTACTGTCCTAATGATACTTAATAACTAAAGAAAGATATACAGAAAGTCAAGAAAATAATGTATGAACAGAATATAAATACCGATAAAGAAATAGAAGACCTAACAGAAACCAAAAAGAAATCCTGGAGCTGAAAATTATAGTAACTTGAAAAAAAACTCACTAGAGGGATTCAAAGGGAGATTTGAGTGGGCAGAAGAAAAAGAAACCTATGAAGACAGGACAATGGAAATTATGAAGTCTTAGGAACAGAATGAGGAAAGATGGAAGAAAAGTGAATGGAGCCAAGGGGACATTTTGAACCCCCTCAAGCAGACCAATTTGCACATTATGTGACTTTGAGAAGGATAAGAGATACAAAAATGACCAGAGAGAATGTTTGAATAAATAATGGCTGAAAACATCCCCAATTTGATAAAACACATAAATATAAACGTTCAATAAGCTCAATAAACTTTAAGATGATCTCAAAGAGACACCCACAATGAGGCATATTATATTCAAGCTTTTGATAGTCAAAGACAAATAGAGTCTTGAAAGCAGCAAAGAAGAGGCTAATCATCACACATAAGTGTGATGCTCAGTATGATTATCAGCAGATCTTTTAATCAGAAACTTTGGAGGCCAGAAGGCAATGGGCCAATATATTCAAGGCACTAAAAGAAAAAAAATTGTCAACCAAGAATTCTATGTATGGCAAAACTATGCTTCAGAAGTGAGGGAAAAATAAAGACATTTCCAGATAAATGAAAGCTAAGGAAGTTTATCACTATTAGACCTGATCTGCCAGAAATGCTCAAGGGAGCTCTGCAAAGTGAAATGAAAAGACACTAGACAGCAACTTGAATCCATATTAAGAATCAAAGGTCTCAGTAAAGGTAAATACATGGGCAATTATGAAAACCAGTATTATTGTAACAATGGTTTTACTCCACATTTTGTTTTCTACATAATTTAAGAGATTAATGCATTTAAGAGAATTATTAGTTTGTTTTGGGGCACACAGTGTATAAGGATACAATTTTGTGACAACAACTGAAAGGAGTGGGGATGGAGCCGTAAAAGAGCAGAGTTTTTGTTATTGCATTTAAACTGATATCAATTCAAATTAGAGTGTTACAATTTTAGGAGATTAAATGTAATTCCCATGGTAACCACAAAGAAAATAGCTATAGAATATACACACACACAAAAAGAAAGGAATTTAAACATTTCACTACAAAAAATCAACTAATTATGAAAGAAGATAGTAATGCAGAAAATGAGGGACTAAAAAGCTATAGAACATATAGAAAACAAATAGCAAAATGACAGAAGGAAATCTTTCCTTTAAATGTAATGATATAAATGTAAATGTATTAAGCTCAAAATAAAAGACAGGTTAGCAGAATAGATAAAAACAGATACTCCAACTATATGCTGTCTACAAGAGACTCACTTCAGGTCCAAAGATACAAATAGGTTGGAAGTAAAAGGATAGAAAAATGCATTTTATGAAAATAGTAACAAAAACGGAGCCAGGGGTATCTATACTAATATCAGGCAAATAGTCTTTAGATAAACATTTGCCAATAGACACAGAAGGACATTATATTTTAATAAGAGGTTTGGTATGGCAAGAAAATATAATACTGTATTTCACCGAGCTTCCTTACAAGCCATATTCAGAATTCTTCGTCTGTCATTTGAATCTTTTCATTTTGGTTGGTATCCATTGGTGAAGAGTTACTGTTTTCTTTCAGCGGTGTCCTTTCACTCTGATGTTTCATGTTTCTGCAGTTCTTCTGTTGATTTCTTCTCATGTGGCCTCCTGGTGCAGATCTGGGGGTGCTAGGCCTGGCTTACGTGCCTGTCTCTGGGTCCCTGAAGATTGATCCCTGAGCATGCCAGGGAGGGAGTGCTGGTCCTGAGTTGCCTATGGGGTGTTCTAGCAGGTTTGGTGTATGTCTTGGGTTACCTCTGACCTGCTGTCTTCACCTCTTTCCAATAGCGTGTAGTGAGTTATGTCCCCCAGCTAACTCTAGGTGGTGGTGGGTGGTACTTGTGAGAGTGAATCAGTCACACCCTGTTTGCTGGAGTTGGAAGATGCTATGATGAGGTTTACCATTGTTCTCCCTGTCACTGGTTGATGTGTGTGTGTGATAGAGCCAGCTGCCAAGATGTTCTTTTGTGTCCATGGTAGACTCTGGGCCCCTAGGTGGAGTACTTGAGTGTTCCAAGCTTTAGGAGGGACACTGTAGCTCTCAGGAGATTTCTTGTTCTCCACCATCACTGAGGTAGGGGGAGGAACGAGGCAGTTCCCGGCTAGGTTGTGGGAGACTGAAAGGCTTCTCAAAGCCTCTGCAGGGCTCAGAAGTTGCTTTTCCAGCCACTAGGGGGAGCAGCTGGAGAGAAGGTCAGGACAAGCTCTCCAAACTGAGGAGGGCTGTTCACAGGGGAGGGGGCTAAACAGTTGCATGCTAAGGCCTCAGTCTGCGTTCTTTCCACCCTCATCATGTAGCGCAGTTTTCCTGCGGGGAGGAGTAGGTGTTCCCCTAAATGGCCACTCCTTGGTCTTCTACACACCCCGTAGAATTGAGTCAGTAAATGCTGCAAAGGGTGTGCGCATTGACCTGCCTGGCAGTAGGAGGTGCTTGCCAGAAGGAACAAGCTCTAAGGTTGTTTTTGTGTCCTGTAAGTGGCTCTTGTCCCTCAGGAAAAGCACTGGAATGTCCCAGGTGGTGGAGGGGGGCCCTGGAACTTCCAGGGGAGTCCTATCTCTCTGCCTCAGCAGAGGTGGGTGGGGGAGGTGGGCAGGGCCGAGTGGGGTGAGCTTGCCCTTAGTCTCCACATAATCAGGTAAGGTAGCTGTTTTGACAGAGGTCAGAGGTCTGCTCCCAGCTTCTGAGCAGAGCCACCAGGCAGGGGCTGAAGTGGCCCCACCCAATCAGTGGGGCTGTTTGTGGAGGCAGGTTCATCTGAGATTTGCAAGCTGGCAGTCTGCCGTGGGTCTCACTCCTCTCCCCCCTCCAATGCTCCAGAGTCTTCTCCCCGTATCTGCCAGCAAGCAGGAGCCCAAGCCAGCTAACCTCCCCAACGATTGGGCCAGAAAGTTTTCCCCAAGGATGCCAGGCTGAACTGAGAGTGCTACCCTCCCATGGGGGAAGGGGTGCCCTGAAAGCACGCTGCAACTAGGACCTACACTGCATTCTCCCCCAGATCTGACCATGTGGGCTCCCTTACCTCCTGAGACCAGGAAGATCAATCCCTGACCATTGCCAGGGAGAAACGCACTGGTCCTGAGCCACCCACAGAGCGGCATAGTAGGATCGATGTCCCTGTACCCCAGGGCGTGCCCTGCTCTGATGGAGCCACTGGGCAGACAGCACCAGGGAGGGCCAGCGAACAGGGAGCTCACAGTCTGAGCAACCCACCCAATCCACTGCAGGACCCCAAGAGGAAAGGCCTGAGCCCCACTCTCTGTGGAAGCCCCAGTGGGGTGGCTCAGTTGTTTCTCTAGGCATCCGAGGGGGTGGAGGGGCAGGGGAGGCACAGAGCCTGTGTGGAGGAGTGCTAGCACTCTGGTTGTCTCTGACTCTCTCTCCCGCATGGGGTCCACCCAGAGTGTCCAGGCTCTGTAGTCACACAGATCTCCCAGGTCCCACTGGCCCCCTGTGGCTCCTGAAGTCTGGGCCGGAGTTGGGAAATGTCTGTGTGGGAACGAATAAGATGAAACCTGTGGAGTTGAAGCCCCCTGGGGAGCAGAAAGGCAGATGGTGGATGGAGGAGCAATATGGCGCCTGCCATCCTGGCTGGGTCTGTGGGGGCGGGACATGCCCTAGAGGGGCTGGGACCTGGTGCCCTGTCCACGAGATGTTCCCAGCCTACTGGTGGCAGTAGTGCCTGGACTCATGTGGGTAGGAAGTCTCTCCCACAGCTCGGGAGCCCACGAACTGTCAGAGATGCCAGGGAGGGAGAAACAAACCATGGCACCTACCCTTCTCCTTGGACTCTAAGCCTCTCGGGGGTTGATCTTTGCTGATACTTTGCTCCTTCTTGTTCTGTACCACAACTTCCCGAGGAGTCTCCCAAAAGCTCCAGCACCCTTTTTTTCAGACCCTCATCTGATGTCTGTCTGTCTGTTTTTTCTTTCTTTTAAAATTTCTTACTGAGACATTCTGACAGCCAGTATCTCAGATCAGGCATCTTGCCCTGAGATTAGCCCTCGTGAAAATATTAAATGAGAATGATGGGCAGTAATATTCACCCTATGTGTTTTAGGGACTCTACCCATCTCTAAATTCAGCCTTCAAATTCTAGCAGATAAGAAAAGGTAGGGTGAGGTGCTGGCAAGGGACAACAAAGAAAATTCTACCTTCTTACTTCTTCCTGAAGATTATGTTTTGTTCTTATAACCAACCTACCCCAACTCTTGCATCCACGTGCTTTTCTACTTGGATTTCTGTACTGAAGGCATCAATTCTACCTTTAAGTCTGCCCAAATCAGAAGGTTTCCTTTTTCTTTTGGACTTTGTTTTACAAGGAACTTTTAACAACTCCAACAAAGCCACAGTGCTTTTTAAAGTCAGCTCTGTTTAAATTGTACGCAGGTAATTATAATTTCTGTAAAGGTGGCCATTCCTCTGGTGATATGTATTCACACTAAAAAAAGATATTTTGAAATTCTTTAACAGCATATTAAAATGCAAATCGGTCTTCCTATTAAAGATTTCTGGAAGTTCTCTGACAACACATTTAAATGCAAATTGCTGAAGTGTAGATGCTAAAATTAAAATGGAGAAGCATAATACACCTCCATGGAGGGGCTGGTGGTCTTAAAAACAGGATGGAAAGCAGCACCCCAGGCCAGATGCACTCTCATCTCTCTCTGGGCCCAGCTCTGAGCCACCACTGAGGAAAACAGTCCCACCTCCCAGCTGCTGCTCCTCCTTTTGCACCTAATTCTGCATAATGGATCTGAGCAGAGTAGACTCATTGTACCTGGATAACCAGAGCAAATTCTCTTCCTTCCTCACATCTCATGTTGCCTGGGCAGACAGGGGGAAGGCAAAGCTCCAGACCCACCGGTACCACTGACTTTTGCAACCCTGCCTTGCCCTATCCACAGTCCCTTGGAGATTCCTCCCCTTTGTCCTGCTCTCTCTGGCACTGTATTGTTCTAAGTGGCAGATCTCCATGGCAACAACGCAAGCCAGTGCTTTCCCCAATTCTGCCTTGGTGACACCGCAGGGTCCTTCTAATTATTCCAAAGAGTGTCACGGGATTCTCAAAACAAAATTAGTTTTAATTCGCTCCAAATTTAAAAATAAATACGTGTCATTCTGGTTTGAGATGACAGGGCGGTGAAGGATGCAGCCTGTAAAGAGGGTGGTGGTAGGAGTGAAATGCAATAATGACACGGGGATCTGCTCAAAGAGACTTGAAAATTCAACGCGAGAGATCATTTCAGGACTGGGTGGTTTCTTCAGAACAATGTAGGATGGAGTCTTAATCCCGAAAACGTGGCCCCCTGGTTAATAGTCAAAACTGACCGTACCACGAGGAAAGCCTTTATGAGCAAGGTTGGGTGTTCCATCTTTTCTCTGATGTTTCTCTAGGTGATTCGCCTTTGGGGCCTTTCTGAGTGGCTCTGGGAAAATTTTCTGATGAAATAAATGGGTCTCCTTGGTGTTCTTGGTCGCAACCTTTGTTTCAAAAATAATTTTTAATTATATAAGTAGTACAAGAAAAAATTTTCCCACAAACTCTCTTTCATCTTAAACCTGGTAACATCCTCTTCTCCCCAGAGTAAACCCCTATTGTGAAATTTGGTATGTAGAAAATCCTAAGATTAATCTATAGATTATATATATAACAATTGTGTGTGTGTGTTTAAATGACATCATTCTACAGTATGAATTTTGTCTTGCAATATTTCTTAGAGGGTTACCAATTTAGATATTTATATCTTTAATTTATTTAATTTGCCTTGAGGATTGTATCACATTATATCACAGTTTATTTAGCCAATCCCTTAGTGGTGGACATTTAGATTACTTACAGTCCTTCACTATTACAAATAATACTGCAAGGACTTTTTCTGCATGTGCTTATATTAGAGTTAATACTTAAAATAGAAATGGAATTATGATCTTAAATTATGATCCTAAATTTTTAAAAAATTTACTCCTTTCTTCCAGTTTTCTTGTTCTGGCAGAGACCTAGAGGCATTCTTTTTTCACCACTGGGTTCTGCTATCCTGGAAGGAAAGATCTTATTTCCTATTGAAACTTTATTCTATACTTTGCATAATGAAAAATAATAGTATTTAAAGAAATTATATATCATAATGACAATCATATCCTGTATTGTATCCACAAAGTAAAGGACTGTGTGTGACTGCGTGTGACACAGAGCCCTGAGTGTAAAGTTAATATTATTTATTTAATGTGGCTGCATATCTGCAATGTGGCTGCATAGATTCTATATTCTTATCTGAGCACAAAAACTCACTATCTATTTTTCCCCTAAGTGTTCTCTCTCCCTCTTTGGAACATTTGCTGTAGGGCAAAAACAATAATTTGTAATTATATAGCTCTTGGTTTTCTTTGGTGGGTCTCAGAATCAGAAACTGTTGAATTATCTGGTGAATTCAGGCAGTGTAGATAGTTCAGCATTGATGATGATGGAAATGATAACGCTCTGTTGGACTGATTGCAATCCTTGCTGAAGGAAAAAAAAACATACACTGCTAAGTAATTTTCTTTTGTAGAGTGCATGCTAAGCTTAAAGAATAGACTGGCATTTGCATGGTAAAATTTCAATCATTGCTAAACTTGGAAAGAACATAGACCCTCTAACACCTTCATATTGCGTCTTAGAAAATTGAGTATCAAAAAGATGATATAACCTGTCTAAAAATCACTTACCAAGATAGAGGCAGGGTTAGCATTATCAACTAGAGTTTTAAATTTGTTTTTTTTTTTTAATGTACATACTGTGAAACTAACTTTTTTTCCTTTTTGGTATACAGTTATGTGAATTTTGACAAATTCACCAATATAATCAGGATACAGAACAATTCTATTACTCCAAAAAAACTACCTGCTGCTGCTTTGTAGTCAAATTCTACCTACCCCTGTTTCTATCCCCTAGCAGCTACTGATTTCTGAAATGGTAGTACACTTTCCAGGATTTCATACAAAGGGAAGCATACAGTATTTAACCTTTTAAGCCTGGCTACTTTCACTTAAAAAAATGCATTTAAGATGTATCTGCGTTGTTGGTTGTACTAGAAATTTTTTCATTTTTATTTCTGAGTGGCTTTACATTTTTTGGATGCAACATAGTTTATCTTTTCACCTACTGAAGGACATTTGGATTATGTCTAACTTTTGGTGATTATGAATAATAGTGCTATAAATATTTGTGTACAAATTTTTGTGTGAACATGAGATTATATTTCTCTAAGGTAAATAATTAGAAGTGGAAATGCTAAGTCATACAGTAAATATATATTTAACATTATAAAAAATTACTAAACTGTTTACCAGAGTGATTGTAGCATTTTGTAATCCACCAGATAAGAGATCCAGTTATCTACAGCTTTGTCAGCACTTGGTGCCGTTAGTGTTTAGATTATAACCATTTGAATAGATGTGTAGTGGTATCTCATTGTGGTTTTAGTTTGCATTTTACCTGATAACTAAGGATGCTAAGCATCTTTTCATGTACTTATCTGCCATCTGTATATCATCTTTTGGGAAATATCTGTTACAATCTTTTATCTAGTTTTTAATTGGGTTATTAGTTGCTTTTCTGTTGAGTTTTGAGATTTTTATAAAATATATATTCAGGATATAAATACTTTTTTGGATATGTATTTTGTGGCTATTTTCTCCTAATGTAGCTAGTCATTTCATTTGCTGTCTTTCTCAGAGCAAAAGTTTTTAATTTTGATGAAGTCAAATTTACTAGGGTTTCCTTTTATGGGTTGTACTTTCAGTGGTATATTTAAGAATTCTAACCCAAGGCCTCAAATATTTTCTCTATTGTTTGTCTTCTGAAAGTGTCATAGTTTTACATTTCATTTAAATACAGTGTATGTGAGTTATAAGTAAAGTTTTTTTTTTTTTTTTAGTATATGGTTTTTCAATTGTCCACCATTTGTTGAAAAAGCTATTCTTTCTCCATTGACTTGGTTTTTGCACTGTTGTCAAAAACCAATTTATGCAAGTCTATTTCTGGAATCTCTATTTTGTTACATTAATCTCTATAACTGCCCTTTCATCAATACCACCCTGTCTTATTTGGTATAGCTTTATAAGTGTTGAAAAATAGCCTTCCAACTTTGTTCTTATTTTTCAAAATCATCTGGACTATTTCAGTTTCTTAGCCTCTTCATTAAAAATCAGAACCAGCTTATCAGTGCCTCCCAAAAAATCTTGCTAAAATTTTGATTAGGATTGTATTGTTTCTATAAATGAATTTGAGAGAGGTTTAAGAAACATTAAAATTTTAAAACATTAAAATTTCCATTTACATAAATAGGTTATCTCCCTACTTATTTAAGTTCTACTTTCTTTCGTCAGTGTTTTGTAGTTTTCAGCAACAGATTTTGCTGAAAATTTTGCTATTTTGTTAGATTTATTTCTAAATATTTCATTTTGGGGAGATATTTTTTAAAAATTAGTTTCCAATTGTTCATTGCTTATTGTAAAAAAATACAATTGATTTTTGACCTGCCTTCCTGTGACTGAAGGTGTTGAATTCACTTATTGGATCTGGGAGCTGTTTTGTAGATGTCTTAATTTATTCTAAGTAGACAAATATATCAATTATGAGTAGAGAGATTTTTACCTATTCTCTCCCCATCTGTATGCATTTTATTTTATTTTAATATTTTGTGCCTATTGCAACTTCAAGTATGATGTTGAATAGAAGTGATAATTGTGGATATCGTTGCATTGGTCTCCATCTTAGGGAGAAAGCATTAATTCTTTGACTGTTAATTATCATAGTTGCATGTTTTGTAGAGATTCTTAAACAGGTTAAAGAAGATGTTTTTTTAATTTAGTTCGCTTTGTGTTGGTATAGCAGAATGCCAACTGAGTAATTTATAAAGAATAGAAATTTATTTCCTTACAATTCTGGAATCTACGAAGTCCAAAGTCAAGGCACTGGAATCTGGTCAGTGTCTTCTTGTTGTATAATCTCATGGAAGATGGTAGAAGGGCAAGAGAGTGCATGTGCTTGAGAGAGAGCAAGAAGAGGCCAAACTCACTCTTATAACAAACCCACTGTGGTGATAATGATGTTAATCCATTCATGAGCACAGAGCCCTTATATCTTAATCACCTTTTAATAGTCTCGCTTCTCAACACCATTGCATTGGGGATTAAGTTTTCAACACATGAACTATAGGAGACATATTCAAACCATAACAAGATCCCTCTATATCTGGTTTGCTAGGAGTGTTTTAATCAGAAATAGATGTCAATTTTTTTTTTACATTTTTTCCCTGTATCTAGTGATATAATTCACATAATTTTCTTCTTTGGTCTGTTAATATGGTGGGTTATATTGATTTATTTTCAAGTGATGAATCAGCCTTGCATTCCTAGAATAAATTTCACTTTGTCTCGATATATACTTCCTTTTATATATTACTGGATTTGACTTGCTAATATTTTATTGAGGAATTTTGTGCCTATGTATATGAGGGCTATTGGTCTGCAATTTTCATCTCTTGTACTGCCTTTGTCTAGTTTTGATACATTAGAGTAATTCTTGTATTATAAAATAAGTTAAGTAGTATTCCTTCCTTTTCTATTTTCTGGATGAGATTGTGAGAAATTGAAATTATTATTATTTTTTTCTTAACTAATTGGTAGAATTTACTAGTGAAACCATCTGGGCCTGGATTTTTGTTTGTTGGAAGTTTGTAAATTATGACTTAAAGTTTTCAAATAGATGTAGAACTATTTTAGTTATCTGTCTTTTCTGGAGTGAGTTTTGGTAATGTGTTTTCAAATAGGTACATTTCATCTAAGTTGTTGAATTTATGGTTATAAAGTTAATCTTAGCATTTTCTTGTAATTCTTTTAATGTCTTTTAATGTGGAGTCTGTACTGATATCTTATGATATTGGTAATTTGTATCTTCTTTTTTCTTTGTCAGTCTGGCTAGATGTTTATCAATTTTGTTGCTCTTTTTGAGGAAACTATTTTTAGTTTCATTGATTTTTAAAAAAGTTTTCTATTTTATTTTTATTATTTACTTCTTCCTATTTGCTTTAAGTTCCATATGGTCTTCTTTTTCTAGTTTCTTAGGGTAGAAACTTCAATTATAGATTTGAGAATCTTTTTTATTTCCAATATAAGCATTAAATGTTGCATATTTTCTTTGAAGCACTACTTTAGATGCATCTCATAAATTTTGGTATGTTGTCTGTTAATTTTCATTCACTTCAGAATATTGTCTACCTTCCTTTGACATTTTTTTCCTTTGACTTATGGATTATTTAAAAGTATGTGGTTTAACTTTCAAATATTTGGGAATTTTCCAGCTATCTCTGTTTTATATTCCTGATTCAATTTTGTTAGGATCAGAGAAAATTACCTTGTATTATTTTAATTAAAATATTTTACAGTTTGTTTTTTTGACTCAGCATATGCTTTATCTCACTGAATGTTCTATGTGCACTTGAAAAGAACATGTATTGTGCTGTTGTTGAGTGGAATACTTAATGAATGGTAATCAGGTCAAGTTGATTGACAGTGTTGTTCACAATTTCTATATCCTTGTTGATTTTTCTTTCTAACTTGATCTTTTGAATACTGAGAGATGAATGTTGAGATCCCTAAGTATAATTGTGCATTCATCTTTTTATCCTTTCTGTAACATCTATTTTTGCTTCCTATATTTGATATTTCTCTTACTAGATGCAGATATACCTAGGATTTTTTTGTCTTCTTAATGAATTTTTTTATTATTATTATTTTGTAATGTCCTTTATCTCTGGTGTGATATTATGACATATTTACTTGGTCTTCCTTCCAGTTTTCTGGCATATACATCCTAAAACCCTTGGAATCTCTAGAATGATAAGGATGTCTTTTGTGTGCTAATCTGATGACTGGTAGCTGGGGGTCCTGGATAGTTGGATGAGGGCAGCCACCACCTGCAATCTCCTGCAAGGGTAGAGAGGCTGAAGGTTGGGTTGATCACCAATGGCAAATAATTTATTTAATCAATCCTGCCTATGTAATGAAGCCTCTATAGAGAAATCCAAAAGGATTGTGTTTCGAGAGCTTCAGTCTGGCTAAATACACGCAGGTTCTTGGAGGATGGCTCTCTAGGGAGGGCATGAAAATTCCACACCCCTTTTCACATACCTTGCCCTATCTACCTCTTTGTCTGGCTATTGATTTGTATTCTTTATTATATCCTTTATGAACAAACCAGTAAATGTAAGTAAGGTGTTTGCCCGACTCTAGCCAATCAGTCAAATCCAAGGAGCGGGTTGTGCCAACCCTGATTTACAGCCACTTAGTCAAAAGTTATAGGTGACAACTGACCACTTGGGATTGGCGTCTGAAGTTGAGGGCAATCTCGTAAGACTGAGTGTAGGAAACAACCGCTACACATTTGGAGTCAGGAAGTGTTGTGTTGAGTGGAGAGTAGAGAATAAGAAAAACACTTTGGTTTTCCTTAATCCTTATCTGATGATTTTTCTTGTCCAGAAGTCTGCTTTGTCTTGTGATCTGAAAGACCCAAATAGATCCCTCTTTATTAATAAGATGAGGCCTATGGCTAAAGGAGCTAAAGTGTAACCTATGGGTTGAAAGTTCAGAGCCTGACTGGCATGACACATTTCTAAATTCCTACAACTGTAAGAGAAACCATGGCCTTGCAAAACTCCCTAACAACAGGAGCTACAGGCTGATTTACAACCCAGACCACTAGGCAGAGAACCAGCCTTATAAATGTTCTTTTCTGATAAGCCATTGCAGACCTAAAGCCAGTTTAAGCCAGCTTATAGAGGCTGCTCACAAACTGTCTTTGTGTCTTGCAGTTCACCTGTTGATGCAAAGAGCTAAATTCTACCTCATTTTAATGCTAAAACCCTCCTCAAAAGGGAACATGGGATGTATGTTACATACACGATTACCCATTGTGCATATGCTCAACTCCCCTCATACATATGTTTAGCTTTCCCCCTAAACCTGCGGAATATACATGAAACCAGCCCTGTGAGGCATGATGCCCAACCTATCCTTCCCCTCTTAAAAGAGAGAGCACCTTCAATCCATGCTGGACACTTTGTCTTCCCAGTTCGTAAAGTGATAATTGCCAATATGGCTCTCCTTTCTACTGTTGAGCCATCCTGATGGCCTTTTGGATGATGGTCATATATTTATGTAGCTCAGTGCTGTGACTGGATCTGACTTAAAAGAAGCAAGAGAGAAGGAAGGAAGACTCTTGGAATCCAAAAGACCCTTTTTCCACTTCCTCTGGTAACAGAGACCTATATCCTCTCAGATTATGTAAAAATCTGCACAGGAGTGCAGAAGACTGAGCCTTGTTTGGGCCCAGCCAAGGAGAACTAAAAAAAAAAATTAAACTAAACCTGGATTCCCCCCACAGTATACATTCTACAAAGTCCCCTTTACTAGTTGCATAGCCACAAAAAGAGGGAAGAGGATTTCTATTGTTTTCTAATTACACCTGCTGCATGGTCTTAGGATTCAGGCTTTTGTAGCGTTTAAGCTGGGAGATGTGGGAGGAAAAAGAGTAGGACTGTCTCTACCCTATTGGTCATACTCCCAGTTCTATTATTTATTTCCAGTGTGATCAGTTGCCTTATGTATGCTATCCAGTAATTTTAGCTTTAATCAGTGGGGAGAGATACTATGGAGTGAGTTTATTCCATCTTAGCTGGAATCATCACCTCATAAATGATGTTTTATATTCATTTTATTCCACACTATTTTATTCCATAACTTAGAAGACTTCCCCCCTACTGTCTGTCCCTTTGGTCAAAAATACCTTGTTAGCTTGTTCTATTATTATGCCTGTGGTCCCTATATTACATGCTACTATTAACAAATGTAACTGATAGAAATCTAAGAACTAACCCTTTTCAGCCAACTGTGCCTTAATTTTAATTAGCTTAATAGATAATTACTAGCCTAGATCGTAACATGGAGATAACAAGAACAAAAACAAGGAACTGAAATTCTCTGATGAAGTGAGAAAGGAATCTTAGAAGAGACTGGTTTTCTGAAGTTCACATTTTGGTATGGCAGGAAAATATATGTTTGTGAGCAAGTAGAGGGCAAGTAAGAACTTTTATTACCTGGGAGATATAAATCAATAAGTATTAGCTTGTATCAGTAAGTACCCTTTTGGTTGTGATCACACAAATCTAACAAATATTTGGCTTAAGCTAAAAAGGAACCATATTTTAAAATTCAGAGATAATATGGCCTCAGAAATGGCTGGATTCGGTTATTCAAACTATGTACCCAGGAATCTGTCTTCCCGCTTTTCATGGCTATTGTCTTCCTCCTTTTCATAGCCATCTGTTGGTTTAATTCTTGGGCAGATTATTCTGATGATATGGCAAGGTCACTAGTAACTCAAGATTTGTAATCTATTCTCAGAGTAACCACAACAACTAGAATATCTGTCTCAAAATTATAATTGAAGTTTGAAGGTTCACATTGATTGCCTGGATTGGGCTGTACTCCCGTTGGCCAGGTCTAGGTCTAGATCCAGGAAGTGGGTTCTGCCCTTGCAAACAACATGGACTACTAGTGAGAATGGAGCAAATGGTCTGGGAAATTTGAGGTCCTGTGAGCATAACCAGAGGGCGTTGACTCTGAGAAGGGAAAACAAGAGCTATCCACTATGTAGGCAATGTTGAAAGAAGGGTGGAAAGCTATGAAAAGAAACCTTGCCTACTTCACAGTGTGTTTTAGAAGCTATTTTATGTAAGGAGAAAAATTCAAAGGCTAGTTTTCTAAAAATCTAACAGTAACAATTCTTTTGAATCCAGGGGTGGAAGTGAATATGCTGAGTTTTTGTAGTCACTACTTTTAGCACTGACATGTATAGTAAATGCCGTATTATTCTCCATTGATATTGAATGGCACATACAAAAGACAGACCAGGCTTTTTTTCCTTTCTTTCTTCTGTGCCTTTTTTTTTTTTTTTAAACTAATTGCTACCTGCTATATTTTGTTACTTATAAAAACATGTAAGGAACAGATTTCAAGTTAAAAAAGATTTCTTTTCAAGGTAAAAAATGTGTATCAGATGCACTTTTTATGTCAAAATCTTTATAGTTAAGGAAAAAAAAATCACTAGGAATTAAAAGCAGAACATTGGCCAAAGAAAAGTGTTTGGAAGAAGAAGAAAGTGGGCATTTATAAAGTTATGGATGCCTTGCTCTCTTTGTTCATAGCTCTCAGCATAAACTGGTTTATTCAGAATTCAGAGTTGAGGGCCACAGCTAGAGTCCCTAAGTCATTATAGAAGTGCACCATCACAGAACTACCTCATGTGAATCACCAGTATTCAGCTGCCAATGGTGACATGGAGGTAGGAAGCTTGGAGACTAAATTGCTTCATAAAAGATTGGATCTCTACCCATCACACCATCCTACAAGTTTGCTTGTAGGATGGTGTGAAGAGGTCTTGGCAAGGAGTCACTACATCATAAAATAATTTCCTGGGAACTAAGAAAGAGACCAGAGATTGAAGCAAGTTCTCCGCTGCAAACGCCATGTTGACTGTTTAGCACTTCAGAAAATCTGGGCACCTAAAATTAGCCCTCAATATCTTTGCCATAAGAAAAAAAAAAGAAAAATAACAATAACCCAAATGGTTTCACATTTTATTCAAAGTATGCCATGTAGAGTAGTTGGTTAGCTATCTTTTAATTGTCTAAAAGCATCTCAGAATGAAACTTTTACTTACCACCTCTTAATGTTCTCTTTCCACACTTGCGCCTACCTTTCCCGTTTTCTCTTTGCCAATTTCTCCTCTCATAACCCTTCTTTCCCCTTCTCTGTCTTAGGCAAAGTCAAAGCACCTTACTATGATCTGTATGCTCCAGATACCAGCCTTGGAACTCAGTGACTTTGAGTTTTTTGTTTTTCTGAGGATAGCACAAACATAGTATATGGTTCTTTCAGTGGAGTCTATCCAAAACACTTTTATCATGCACATGTGCTGTTTCACCCCACAAATACAAAACTAATGAATCACGAAAGAAGCATTTCTATTTAAACTAAAACAAATTTACATTTGACATTGCTATCTATTCTGCAAATGTAGGGCTATGATCTCCAATGATAGTATTTGATAGTTGATATTCTGATGACCTGGTATGACAAACCACCTATAGGAAAGGACCTTTGTGAGGTTTTGCTTATTTCTTCAAAACTCAACATATTAGATAGAACAGGTTTTAGATACACAATTTTTTTATTTGTTTCAACCATGGGCCTGAGTCTTTAGGGAATAGGTGATTATAATGGCTGTCATGCTAATCTTTTCTTCTGATAAAGGATTTAAATCATTGATATCATCACAGTGTTTTTGGCAGGAATGTTTTTGATTTGTTTTGAATCGTAGCCAGATGCTGGCAGGATTTATTTGATCTGAAATCTGGAGGTTTAGGAATTATTTTTTGTTTTATTGTATTTTTAGATAGCTCTCTTTATTTCTTTACGTCTCTGGCTTCTTTATTTGAGATTATAGTCAAACCTCATAGGCATCAGAAGTGTATGAGTGAAGTTATCTCTTTACCTTCTAAAAAAAATCCCTTTATTTTATATTTATTCCCCAACTTAATGAATTATAGGTCAGGGTAGGTCTGTAGATTCTCTCACAGAGGTACCATGGTGATTTCCACTGTCATTTTTGATAACTGACCTGGTTGTACTTGATCTATAAAAGCATGTGTCCATTTACAAAGGAATCTAAGATTTGTGATGGACAGTAAATCACTTAGCAAATAATATATACTTCTACATCTTACACTGCAAGCCTTAAATTGAGCTGCACAATTTAAAAATTCAATTTCAGCAAATAGTTAAGAACATCCACTGTGAGCCATCTACCGTGAGAGATGCTGGTAGTATGAAGATGAATAAGACTTTGTCCTTCGACCTGGGGAGCTGATGGCAGGGAAACAAACACCGTCACTTACTGGCATTCTGCATTGAGCTTTAGAGTTTGTCATCTAATTTTACTTTGCAATACAGCTTTGCCAGGAGGAATTATGCCTCTGTCTCTATTCTTCATTTTGAGGCTATCTTCAAAGTCCTTTTATATATATTGAGTTGCCCAGAATTGGATCAATGATATTATGGTAAGTTACTTAGCATGATCGATGAGGAAAAAAAGAAATCTATCTTCTAGGATAATTGTAGTAATGGCAGTAGTAATAGCAATAGTAAGAGCAATGATGATAATATGTCAAATATTTATGGAGCACTTGGTATGTACCAGGTATGATTCTGAATGCATTTTATGATTTACTTTACTTAATCCTTATATATTAATTTGGGTCCTTTCAGAAAAAAAAAAGGCCAAGATAAGATTAAACATGCAAGCAGTTCTATAGGGGAAACCCATGTGAGGCAAAGCACCGGTGTAAATGTTGCTGTGAATTTCAGAGCCCAGCAGCCAGGGCCCTTGGCCAATTGATCAGTTATGCTCCCTGTCGTGGGAAGCCTGTAGATGCATCCTCACAGCCTTCACAATCCTACTCTGCAGATGAGAAAACTAAGGCAGCAGAGAAATGAAGTAATATGACCCAAGGTTAACAACTGGTAAGTGTGACAGAGCCAGGATTCCAATCCGTGCAGTCTAGATTCAGATTCTGTGCTTTTAATCACAAGATCTACTCGCAAGGTTGTACTGTAATACAAGGTAAGGTTATAGTCTTTGACACTCTTAAAACAAAAATCTTTACAATGATTTATAAACTATAAAGCACCCAGTGAATATCTAGCACATGAATTCTTAAACCTTAGTGTGCATAAAATACCCCAGGGACTTATGCTGATAAATAGTCCCTCACCCTACAGATTCTGGTTCCCTAGGTTTGGGGTGACCTTTCAGGAGCTACATTTTTAAGAGCCATCCCTATTGCTCCTTTGCTTGCAAATGACCCTTGAATCAGACCTTTACAAAAGCTGCTCTAGATGAAGAATCTGGACTTGGAGATGGAAAAGAGTGGTTTAAATTCTGATAGTGCCAAGTTCTAGTTGTAAGACCTTGGACAAGTTGCTTAAACTCGTGAAACCCAGTTTACAAATTTGCAAGTAGGGATGATAATAACAGCAGTGGTTAATTCTCCAGGCTGTTGTTGAGTTCCTGTTGGACTCGATGTAGGGAAACTGCTTGACACCCTGCAGAGCACTGGGCAAATGCAGGTTAGGACAGCCCCTGCTTGCAGCAGTGCCCTCTCCAATAGCTTCCTTCTCTGATGTGTCACTCCATGGTTGGTGGACGCTAGTCACCCGTGGGTATGTCATGTACTTCCGATTTGGGCATGTTTGGTACCTGTCCTTGAATCCAGGTAAGGAAAAGAGGCATGTTTCCTCAGCAGTCAATAATTCAGAGAATTAATTTCTCTTCTATCATCTCCATTTATAAGGAAGGCACATTAGGTCTTTAAGACAGCATTCTGGTTATGTGGGAGGCTCAGAAATGGAATCCTTAAAAAGGCATTTTATCGATGTACTTTTTTTCTTTCTTCATGGCATTACTCTGGTGCCTTTGAAAAACTAACACAGATAGTCAATCAGGGTGCTGTGGAAGAAAATGATCATTTATGGCTCGTTCCTTCCTCCAGCTTCTTCGGGGATCTTGAACGTGCCCAGAACGTGCAGCCCACTGCATTCCACCTGTGATATTTAATGATCCAGCATCCCATGAGAGCTAGTCACAGGAATCAGCTCAAACGCCTGTCTTCTAAGGATTTAAGAGGACTGAGGTTTAAAACAGTGATGTACCTGTCATTAATATGTTTTTTTGTGTCTGTAGAGGTAGCTTGTCACTTGTCTTAGATTACCCTTCCTTTGTCTGCCTACGAAACACCATCTGGTGGTAGAGTACTACCTGTGGAGAGGTCACTGCCACACGCATTCTCTCTCCTCATTCCCTGTCTGTACTTTCTTTCTCTACTTTATGTTCTTGAGCCAAGGATCTTAGCAAAGGAAAAAGCCACTTAGCCTCCCTGAACTTCAGTTTCTTTATCTGTAACTTGAAGGTAATAACACAAAGTCTATCTATTTCCTCCTTTCTTTTTTTTTTAAAAAAAAACAATTAAAGGAGAGCTATTTCAATGAGAATTAGATAAGATAGAGGCAACCTCTTCCGTAGAGCTAATTGACTACTAGATTATGGTGACACATTAAGCTGTCTTTAATACTGATTCCAACTTCCAATAACTAAAATATTATAAATTAAACTTTTATTTTTAGAAATGTATTGAATCCCATAAAATGAAGAGCACTATCAAAAATAAATAAAATGAAAAGAAAATCCAGGTGGAAACTTTAGAAATATTTTTAAATATTGTTTTTTATTGAGATAAAATACACATATATAATTTACCATCTTTACCATTTTTAAATGAATAGATCAGTGGTAATAAACATATTTATATTCTTTTTTCCCCCCTTTATTCTTCCTTTCCCCCTTTCATTCCTGGTCTCTGGTACTACAAATGAATCTACTCTGTATCTTCATGAGATCTACTTTTTTTTAGCTCCCACATATGAGTGAGAACATGAGATATTTTTGTGTGCTTGACTTACTTCACTTAACATAATGGCCTTCAGTTTCATTCATGTTGCTTCCAATGACAGGATTTCATTTTTTGTGACTAAATAATATTCCATTGTGTATATATAACACATTTCATTTAATCATTCTGTTTTATTTAATCATCTGTTGATAGGCACTTAGGTTGATTCCATATTTTTGCTATTGTGAATAGTGCTGCAATAAAGATGAGAGTGCAGATATCTCTTTGATATATTGATTTATTTTCTTTTGGATATATACCCAGTAGTGGGATTGCTGGATCATATAGGAGGTCTACTTACAGTTTAGGTTTTTTTTTTATTTTTTTGAGATAAGGACTTGCTCTGTTGCCCAGGCTGGAATACAGTGGCATGATCATAGAGCCTTGAATTCCTGGGGTCAAGTGATCCTCCTGCCTCAGCCTCCCAAATGACTGGGACTACAGGTGTGTACCACCACACCTGGCTTATTTTTAGTTTGTGAAGAACTTCCATACTGGTCTCCGTAGTGACTGTACTCATTCACATTTTTCCCAACAGTATACAAGGGTTCCCCTTTCTCCACATTCTCACCAGTAGCTGTTATTGCTGTCTTTTTGATATAAGCCGTTTTAACTAGGGTGAGATGATATCTCATTGTGGGTTTGATTTGCATTTCTCTAATGATTAGTAATATTGAGCTTTTTTTCATATACCTGTTGTCAATTTGTATGTCTTCTTTTGGGAAATGTCTGTGCAGATGTTTTGGCCATTTTAAAATGAGATTATTTGTTCTTTTTGCTATTGATCTGTTTTAGCTCCTTATATATTCTGGTTACTAATCCCTTGTCAGGTGGAGAGTTTGAAAATAGTATCTCCCATTCTGTCTTTTCACTTTGTTGATTGTTTCCTTTGCTGTGTAGAAGCTTTTTAGTTTGGTATAATCCCATTTATCTATTTTCTCTTTGGTTACCTATGCTTTTGAGGTCTTACGCAAAAAATCTTTGCCCTGATCAATGTCCTGGAGTGTTTCCCCAATGTTTTCTTCTAGTAGTTTCATAGTTTCAGGTTTTTAGTCCATTTTTATTTGATTTCTGTATCTGGTAAGAGTTAAGGGTCTTCTGGCACTCATTTGCACTTAGTTATCCAATTTCCCCAAGCCCATTTATTAAAAAGACCATTCCCCATATTGCATATTCTTGGCACCTTTGTTGAAAATGAGTTGACTGTAAATGTGTGAATTTATATCTGAGTTCCCTATTCTGTTACATTGGTCTATGTGTCTGTTTTTATGCCAGTACCATGCTGTTTTACTTATTGTATCTCGGTAGTAAATTTTGAAGTCTGGTAATGTGATGCCTTCTGTTTTATTCTTTTTTCTCAGGGTTGCTTTGACTATTTGGGGTCTTGTGTGGTTCTATATAAATTTTAATATTTGTTTTCTATTTCTGTGAGGAATGACATTTTGATTGCATTGAGTCTGTAAATTGTTTTATATATTATTGTAATATAATATATAATATGTATTGTAATATAATATTGTCCTTTTAACAATATTAGTTCTTCTAATCCAGGGGTCCTCAAACTTTTTAAACAAAGGGCCAGTTCACTGTCCCTCAGACCATTGGAGGGCCAGATTATAGTTTAAAAAAAACTATGAACAAATTCCTATGCACACTGCATATATCTTATTTTGAAGTGAAAAAACAAACGAGCAAAACACCTACATGTGGCCTGTGGGCCGTAGTTTGAGGTTGCCTGTTCTAATCCATGAGCATGGAATATTTCAACTTTTTAATGTCCTCTTCTATTTCTTTTATCAGAGTTTTATAGTTTTCCTTGTGTAGATTTTTTTACTTGTTTAGTTACACTGATTCTTAGATATTTTATATATTTTGTAGCTATTGTAAATGGGTTTGCTTTCTTGATTTCTTTTTTAGATTATTTGCTATTGGTGTATGTAAATGCTACTAATTTTTGTATGTTGATTTTGTATCTTGCAACTTTACTGAATTGATTTATCATTGGTTCTAACTTTCTTTATTGGAGTCTTCAGGTTTTTCTAGGTATAAGAACATATTGTCTGCAAATAAGGCTATTTTCACTTCTTTCTTTCCAATTTTGGATGCCCTTTATTTCTTTCTCTTGCCTAATTGCCCTGGTCAGGACTTCCAGTATTATTTAATCAATAGCATTGAAATTGGCATGCTTGTCTTATTCTAGTCTTCAGTGCAAAGGCCTTCAATTTTTCCCGGTACAATATGATGTTAGTTGTGGGTTTGTCATATATGACCTTTATTATTTTGAGTTATGTTCCTTCCATACCCATTTCAATAGGGTTTTTATCATAAAGGGATGTTGAGTTTTATCAAATGTTTTTACAGCATCTATTGAAATAATCATATGGGTTTTGTTCTTGATTTTGTTAATGTCTTTTTTTACAGTCTTTAATTTGTAGTCTATTTTATCTGATATAAATATAGCTATTCCTGCTCATTTTTGATTTCCAGCTGCATGGAATATTTTTTCCACCTCTTCACTTTCAATCTGTGTGTCTTTATAGATGAAGTAAAGTGTATGAAGACAGCCGGATATAAATGCTTCTTGTTTCTTTGTCCATTCAGCCACTCTATTCCTTTTAATTGGAGAATTGAGACCATTTACATTCAATATTATTATTTATAAGTATGGACTTACTATTGCCATTTTGTTGGTTTTTTTTTTTTTTTCTGTTATTCTTGAAACTTCTCTCTTCCTTTCTTCCTATCTTCCTTTGTGGTTAAGAGATGATCTCTGGTACTATGTTTTAATTTGTTGCTTTTTATTTTAGTGAATCTATTATAGGTTTTTGTACTGTGGTTACCATGAGGCTTACAAAAAACATATTTTTTTTTCAAATAAGTTGTCATTTCTTTAAAATAACTTGTTATCTTAGATCACAAATAATAGAAACAAAGGCAAAAATCACAAAAAATTCTAACTTTAACTCCATCCTTCCCACATTTTGATTTCTTGTTTCCTCATTTCACATATTTTTATATTACCTATCTCTTAACAGGTTACTGTTAAATTTTTTTAAAATTTCATTTTAGTTGTATATATTCATGAGGTATAAGTGCAATTTTGCTACATTGATATATTGAATTGTGGTGAAGTTAGAACCTTCAATGCATCTATCACTGGAGCAATGTACATTGTACCCACCAAGTGACCACCCATTAATTGCCCCCACCCTTCATACTTCTGAGCCTCCATTGTCCATCATTCCACACTCTGCTTCCATGTGTATACATTATATAGCTCTGCTTATAAATGAGCATATGAGGTATTTGTCTTTTTGTGTCTCAGTTGTTTTGCTTGGCAAGCTGATGGTCTCCAGTTCCATCCATATTGCTGTAAAAGATATGATTTCTTTCTTTTTATGGCTGAATAGTATTCCATGTGTATATACACCACATTTTCTTTATCAAATCTTCTGTTGCTGGACACAGGTGATTCCATATCTTTGCTGTTGTGAATAATGCTGTGATAAACCACAAGCGCAGGCATCAGTTTTATATACTAATTTCTTTTCCTTTGGGTAGATACTCAGTTAATGGGATTGATGAATTATTATTTTTGATAAATTTATCTTTTGGGCTTCACACTAGACTTACGAGTGGATTGCACAACACAAAGTATTAGAAAATTCTATGTTTGTCCGTGTACTTAATTTTACCAGTGGGTTTTATGCCTTTGAAAGTTTTCTTTTGCATATAAGTGGTTTTTTTTCTTTCAGATTGGAGAACTCCCTTTAACATTTCTTACAAACAGATCTGGTAATGGTGAATTCTCTCAGCTTTTGTTTCACTCGGAATGTCTTTCTTTCTCCATCATATATGAATGATAATTTTGCTGGATACCATATTCTTGGATGGCAGCTTTTGTCTTTGAGAACTCTGAAAGTGTTGTTCTACTCCCTCCTGGCCTGCATGGTTTCCACTGAGAATTCTGTTGCCAGAGAAATTGGAGCTCCTTTTTCTGTTATTTGCTTCTTATTTCTTGCTACTTTTAGGATCCTCTCTTTGTCCTTGACCTGTGAAAGTTTTATTACTATATGCCTCAGGGTACTCTTATTTGGGTTGAATCTGTTTTGTCTTCTAAGACTTTCCTGTACCTGGATATTTATATCTTTTTCAAGTTTTAGGAAGTTTTCTGTTATTTATTTAAATAAACCTTATACACCTTGTTCTTGCTTAGCTTCTGCTTGAAGACAAATAATTACTAGATTTGGTCTTTTGAGGCAATTTTTTATATATCGTAGGCAGTCCTAATTTTTTATTCTTGTTTCTCCTCTGTACATTTTGAAACAGTGGGTCTTACCTATAGTTTTTTCCTCTGCTTGGTTTATTCTGTGGTTGAGAGCTTTGAAAGCGTTCTTCTGTTCAGCAAATGTATTTTTAAGTTTAAATATTTCTGTTTGATTTTTGATTATTTTGTTGAATTTCCCTGATAAATTTCTGAATTATTTTCTGTGTTATCTCTGAGATCACTCAGTTTCTCTGAAACGGCTATTTGAACTCTTGCTCAGAGAGCTCATGATGGTCAGTCACTGGATATTTGTTTTTTTTTTGGTGAGGCCATAGTCCCTGTTTGCTGTTGTTTCTGGAGGGTATACATTTATGTCTTTGTACTGAAGGATTGGTTATTTATTCTAGTTTTCTCACTGTAGCTTCTTCTGGTTTAGATTGAAGATACTTGCTTAGTAAAACTTCACTGCTAGGTTGCTGCCTCCTTTTTGGCTGTAGGTGGCGCCTTAAGCCCAGGTTCAGCTTGCCTCTGTTAAATGGATGAAGCATTGCCTGTTCCAAAGGGAGGAAGTCCCCAAGGGATTATCCTGGTAAAGTGGGAAGGGTGGCTTGGGGTTTGTACCTAGGGAACCTGGGGAATGTACTTCCTACAGTGTGGTGCTGCTGAACAGCCACTCTGAATTGGCATCTCCTTTGGTTGAGTTACAGAACAGAGTTTCCAGATCTGTATGGTAGTCCTGACTCCCTCATTTGTCTCTGCCTGTCCTCCAGGGTATTACTGTCTTCAGGCAGTCTCAGTGCTTCCCATAGGCAAGGACAGGTCTCCTGCCAGGGAACCCCAGAAGGTGGGGAAGGTGATTGATCACCTCAATTTCACTTATTCCGGTGTGGAAATTGCAAGTTGGGGGGCAATTTTCCACAGGTTTGGTGCTGGGAATAATTGGGAGGGAAGGGCATTGTGGAAGTCCAGTTCTCCTAATGTCTGTTCAGAGTTTTTCCAATTTTTTGTGGCCCCAGGAACTGTCTCATCCTTATACCTAAGCTCTGGGTTGTTGTTGTTGTTATAGATACTGATACTGTCTATTTGTTTTTTGGTTTTTTGTTGTAGGGAGTGAAGCAAGTTTGCCTCTGCACTACCATTTTGGAAGCAGAAGTCCCAAGTGGAAACTTTTAATAAATGTTATTAAGTATATAAAACACAACAACAGATATTTCTTTTGGGAAGATTTTCTGAATGAACTGGACTTGGCTGAGATATACTAACACATATTCAATAATATTATCATTAGTTTTGTACTGGAATCTTCCTTTTGCAATCAGGTATTCTTCAGTTTATTCATCTTAAATATTCTTATCATTGAGTTGTTGTACCTGAATGCCTCTCTACTATTGGAATAGTAGGTGTCCATGAAGAGGCAATTCCATAATGGATTCTTTTTAAAAAATCCCTTGCTTTTGTATTAATATAGCAATAAGATCTTTCCTTCTCAGTATCTACCAATGGTGTGCCTTATAGACAGATACCAAAATTTATCTTTTGGCAATGTAACATTGCCAAGCCATTTGTTTCCAAAAAAGTTCCATTTTTATTTTCTCTTAATGCCTATCAAGAAGGGTAGTTTTTACCTTCAATAGTTTCACCTCATGTCCCTGGAAATCATAATTGAAGTGTCTGCGTCATTCCATGCAGCTTCCCTTGAACTCTGATTTCATGGCAAACAATTATCTTTCAATTTAGACAGAACCCCAAAGATTTAATAGTCCATGTTCATTGTTCCTATATTTTCTATATTATGACTTTTCTAGAAATTTAAATACTTGTTTATAAAGATTTGCTTTTATAAAATACTTTAAAAACTATTTTATTAACTTATGTTTAACCATATTGGTTCAAAAGTATTTTAATGTGGATTACAAAGATTTAACAATATAGGACATTAAAATAATTCAGAACAACAAGAGAAACCATGTGAAGTGGGGTGGTCAATGAAGACTGTAGAAAAGTGTTGGATCTAGAACCAGAATGGACCAGTATGTGAGTTAACAAAATCCTGGCTTCTGGGTTGACTTTATTATGTCCTCAATACTTAGATGAAACCAAGATCTTACCATCATCTCTTGCCTCTTCAGCATGGTAGACTCCAGCCATGTCAATATTAGTCATCTTCCTAGTGGTACACACTCTGATCTTTTGTTCAGATCATTTTCTGCCATGATATCTTCCTCAAATTTCTCAGGCAGTTTATGGTTCTTTTCTCTGTACTTCCTTAGACCTCAGCATATACCACTAATATGATACACAATATACTATTCTGTGACTTGTTTCAAGATCCATTACTCACATCAGGTTGTGCACCCTTTAAAGACAGCCTGTGAAACTGCCTTATATGTAGTAAGTAGTTGCTGACTGAATGTTTTAATTGAATTTCATTGAGAAAAACATGTTTGAAGATAAGCTATACTGTTCTAGAGAGCAAAGTTTTGTCTGTTTGAAAGGCCCTCAGTGAGGTATACCTAAAAATCGTTAGACCAGCATCTAATAAAATGAGATAAAATTCAGGGGGTCTGGGAAACTTGAATGGGAAAAGTTTCATCTGTATTTCTATTAACCACTATCTTAAATTTCACATTTATTTTTACTTATGAAAGACAACCACCAAGCAGTATAATATTAGGAGTATCTCTGATTTTGGCATCAATAATTTTACATTATACCAGTTATTTCAGATTCTCAAAATACTGGTTAGGATGATTTTGTCAAAATAAGGGTAATTTTTAGATTGCTGCTAGATCTTGCTATTTAATGTGTTAATGAAGGAGCTTATATATTTCTATATTGATGTGTAAATATGTTAACTTCTTTAATATAACTGGTTTCCTTTACAATCCTTTGTATTTTATTTTATTCAATTTAAAAACCTTATTATGAGAAATGGTTCCTTGGCTCTTCACCAGATTGCTGAAGGGATATTTGCCACAATATGGTTAAGAGCACTTTTGTTATAAGCTCAATAAGGGCAAGGACTATAAGGATATTGGCAATGTCCCTGCAAACCCAGTTCAGGGAATTGGTATTTGGGGACACAGTGAGAAATGTTTTTGCTATGAAAATGATTGGAGGCCCCAGGTAAACCAGGATAATATGAACAGAGCATGGTTTGACAAAATAATTACTTTAAAAATTTAGTCTGGGTGTTTGATACAGGATGGAGTGACTGTAGAGCTCATTTAGGAATTTTTTGTAGCCCAGGTATGAGATGAGGAGGCCAGGTCAGAGACCGTGGCCATTAGGATTTAAGGTGAAAGATTTGATCTGGATGCATGGGTGAAGTGGAAGTAGTAGTTAGAGATGAGCCCCAGAAGTACTGTTTCCGGTGGGAAGAAGAAAGTTTGATTTTTTTTTTTGATTATACTATGCTTGAGCTAACATCCCTCCTGTAAGTTTAGATGTAGGTGTGGAGATTCAAGGTGAAACTGAGAATTTGAAAGCTATCAGGACGAAGAAAAGAGGCAAAATCAGAAGAACAAAGTGGTTTATTAATGGAAAGAGCAGAGTGAAAGAAGAGGTTGAAAGTTAGAGAAAAAGAATCACAATCAATAGGGAATTCTCAATTTCCCACCTCTGAGGAGCAACCTGTGATCTTTGCCCAGCATTTACCCTCTGTGGAGTCAGGATCTACAAACAGTAGTGAGCTCTCGGGTTACACGTATTTTAGGAGAGAGCTGGGCTGCCCAGGAAGGGTCAATGTTCAACTGTCGCCAAGGACTCAGGTTGCCCCCAAACTGAGAAGCTCAAGGCATAAAATTCCTTTGCCTTTTGGTACAGACGCTTGGTGACACTGAAGACCAAGTCCTGTGCACATTGTTACTTAACAGTAGAAACTTTACTTCCTCCTGCTCTCATAGCATCCAAATTCTACTCTTCTTTCTTCTGACCGCCACTTTGTGACTGATCACTCATGTTCCTTTTTCAATTCTATTGCACTTTCTTCTCTCTGAGGTTTTTCTCTATTGGATGGTTTTTGGCTCTTTTCAGCTTGCCTAGTTTTACAGTCTTATCCTAACTCTTTTATGATTTTAACACTTTTAGTATAATATGGAAATCCTCAAACTTCTGCAGTTCCTCTGGTGTTCCTCTAATTTGTTCTTTTTGTTTGTTTGTTTGTTTTTTTGAGACAGAGTCTCATTCTGTTGCCCAGGCTAGAGTGGCATGGCATCAGCCTAGCTCACAGCAACCTCAAACTCCTGGGCTCAAGCAATCCTACTGCCTCAGCCTCCCAGGTAGCTGGGACTACAGGCATGCGCCACCATGCCCGGCTAAGTTTTTCTGTATAATTTTAGTTGGCCAAGTAATTTCTTTCTATTTTTTAGTGGAGATGGGGTCTTGCTCTTGCTCAGGCTGGTTTTGAACTCCTGACCTTGAGCGATCTGCCCACCTCGGCCTCCCAGAGTGCTAGGATTACAGACGTGAGCCACCGCCCCTGGCCTTAATTTGTTCTTTTGCTGAATGTTTAAGGAACCATATAGGAAACTGCTATTTGACATTTCCCTAATAAATTAATAGTCCATGTTCATTGTTTCTATGTTATATATTATATATTCTAGAAATTTAAATTCTTGTTTATAAAGGTTTGCTTTTATAAAGATGCACTGGAGCTTTATTCTTCTGTCATTATTGTGTTGACCTCATCCATTGCTGAAGTTTTATTTTGAAATATCTTATAATTTTTATGGAAAGTTGATCCATCTCTAGAGACTTTGAAAACATTCATATTAAACAGGATAGATGGTAACCTACTTAGTAGACTGCATCTGGATTCCAATTCCCCTAGGCCCATGCCAATTTCAATGATGAACTAACCACAAAAGCATACTTTAATATAACAAAGTATTCATTTCATTAGTCAGTTTTTAATGTAATTAAACAAGAAACCAATTACATTGTGCATATAATATTGAATGCTTTTTAGAAAATTACCTAGTCATTTAAGTAGAATATAAACCCTGCATCTTAAGTTAAAACTGCAATGTTTTTTGAATGAGTGACAATAAGTCATATCTTATTTTGCTTTTGCTAACACCAAAGTGAAAGTAATGATGGAATAACATAAAATAGATTTTAATGAATTTTTAAACAGCTATTGACTTACTTTCAATTGATAGTCATCAAAGATATGCTGATAAACTTTACAATTCAGTACAGGTTGCTTTTAAACTAGATGTCTATGGTAGATCTTTTCTAAGATGCTACAGTAGATCTTTTCTAAGTTGCCCAGAGATGTTTAATGGTGCTCACATTCACATATACCTAATTCTCTGTGTGTATGTGAACATTATGTGCATGAATTTAATTTTTTCTTAAGAGAGAAATTTTTGTCTACTTATTACATTATCATGTTATCTCGTATTTTGCATATCCGTCAACAGTTCCTAGCATTTCTCATAAATATGTTTGTTCCTGATCAAAATCTTAAGGGCTGTGCATTGTGGAGGAATTCTTTTATAAATACTTTCAATTCAGGATAGGGATTTGGGGCAAGGAAATGAAACCTTTTCTAGTTGTTTCCATGTAGAGTCTTCACTTCAATATCCTTTTTGGATTGAACAAGTGCATTTAGGTGGCAGAATAGTTCATTTAGAGCCTGAGCTTTGGAGTTGGCAAAACTGAGTTCTAATCACTGCTTCAGTATATACATGTGCATAGGCTAATGTAGCTTCTCCAGACCTCAGCTGCTTTATCTGTAATGTTCATTCCCTTATTGAATTATCATTTGTTGAGCATTTGCTGTATAGAAGGCACTAAGTAAACTGCTGAGAATAGTCATGGTGTTTGACTTGCTGGAGCTTATGTATAAATGGAGGGTAATAACGGTATCTGTCATTTAAATTTATGCAAATTAACTGATGTTAGTCAAGTAAAGTGCTAATGAAAGTGGCATTTGTATAGAAAAGACTCAACAGGTGGTAAGCATTTTATTTGAATATTAGTAGTCATAATAGCAGTATATAAGTCTCCTAACCAGCTGCCATTGGTTTACAGGTACTGCCTGGCACATGTAAGGCTCTTGTCTTAGGTAGAATTCTCTAGAATCAGACTCCAAGATAAGAATTTGTGTGCAAATAATCAATTAAGGAAATTTTTCCCAGGAGACACTGGTAAAGAATTGAGGAAACCAGAAGAAACAGAGCAAGGGTGGGATTCAAGCTAAGCCCAGTGGAGGCAACCTGATTCTTCAGGAGAATGCGGGGAGTACATTACTCTTCAGAGCAGTGCAGACCTGAGACAGGAGAGATAGGTTCTCGCACTTCTGTAACTGTCAGTCATTGACTAAGGGCCACCTTGGGGGACTGTGGTTGGCAGGACAGTGGCCTAAGCCCTGCAACCTAAGCCCTGCAACCTGTGAATATATTCTTTATGTGGCAAAAGGGACTTTGCAAATTAGGGGTATGGACTTTTGGATAGGGAAATTATCCTGGGTTATCCAAATGGGCCCAGTGTAGTCACAGGTTCTTAAAAGTGGGAAATCTTTTCTGGCTGGGGTCAGAGAGATCTGTGATGACAGATAAAGGGTCAGAAAGAAGTGTCACTGCTGACTTTGAAAATGGAGGAAGTGAGCCATGAGCCAAGGAAGGTGGGAGGCCTTTAGAAGCTGAAAATGGACTGTTTCCTGTAACTCCAGAAAGGACTACAACCTGGCAACCCCAAGTGACAAGCATGTCTGACTTCTGACCTATAGCACTTTAAGGTAATACATCTGCATTGTTTTAAGCCACTAAGTTAGTGCTATTTTTTAATGCAGCAGTAGAGAACTTATATGGGGATATAAACTCGTAGGTACTTCAGGGTCTCTGCAATTGTGTGCAAAACAACTTTAGTAGCCCATGGAAACTTCTCTAAGGACTAGTTGCAGGTACAGGAATTGGAGGTAGAAATATAATAATAGAAAGAACCCTGAAATGGTAAAAGGGATCCCAGGAGATCTGGAGAGGCAGCAATGGTACCTGTTACAGTGCTCAGTAAGAATTTGCTAACTGAAAGGATGAATGAATGAATGAACACATTTGTGTAAACCACTGGAGCAGAGAGATGATGTAAGAAATGGCTTCTCATCAGAGGTAGGCACGTTACTCATGGTCAATTGCCTCCTACTTATTTTTGGGTTGTCCAGGGCCAGTGGATTAGAAAAGTAAGAGTGTTTTATAGATATAATAAAAATATGCAAACTTTAAAGTGATATGTATGGTGTGGAAATCCTCCAGAAAATGCAACAATTCTTTGGAGAATTTCATTGCATTCTAAGTACCTGACTTGTAAACTGCTGTAACAAACCAGCTAGAGAATTCACCATCCTCTGGAGCATTTGTCTGGCTTGGCTGAAAAACAAAACAAAACTACACAGAAATGGGAAATGAACAGCCTTTAGAAGAAAATGTTTTGAGAAATCAAGGTCAAGAGAAATAGACGAAAGAAATATTTCGCCGTTTTGCAATGGTTATCCTTCCTTTTCACTTTCTCTTTTCTTTCCCACCTTTTGCACCTAGCCAAGAATTTTAAATGAATTGCATTTTTTACGGTTAACCTAGAATGAAATCTACATTTTTGGATGATCGATTCCACATCCCTGTATTCAAGATTCAGAAAAAGGCAGCTGAGGGGAATATCAAAATAATTAAAATGAGTTTGCTTGTGTCCTTAACTTCAGAACATGATTTCTGTAACTTACATGGCTTCAGATCTCCTAAACACAAGAGGTGCTTTAAATTTAATAAGAATGGAAATGAGATTATAAAAGCCAGCCTGGACAACGCTGTTAGAAATTTCAGATCAATATTTCCTTTAAATCTACCTCTGCCTTTTTTTTTTGCCACCTTTGAGTGATTTCTTCTTTTTCCTTCATAACAAAATTGAATAATACTTTCACTGCTGCATGAAGAGCAGAGCTATAGCACCAAGGGTATTCCCCTTTTAGATTTAAGTGCTACATCAGTAAGAATGCTTTTTGGCTGCAAGTAAGAAAAAATCCAACCGAAATAGGCTTAAGCAATAGGAGATTTATTAGCTCTAAGAAGAAACCTGGAGTCAGGGATGGTCAGGATTGGTTTAATGATGCAATCAAGGACCCAGGAGCTTCCTATATTTCTACTGACTACTGTACCAGGCCAGACATATCTCTCTTCATGGTCTCACGTTGGCTGCAGAGATTCAGATGTTACATCTGGGTATGTATTATACATGATGAAGAATTTTATTTCAGTGAGTTTTTTTTTTTTTTTTTAAATAAACGGTAAATCCGTTTCAAGATGCCTTTACTCTACCCTAGCTCTCTTTTCTTTCTATTGCATTGGCCGGGATTATGTCACATACCATATCCAAGAAGCAGGGAAAGCTTAGGAATTGAGTGTCTGTAGCAGCAATTTTCAGCCTTTATAATGAGAGGTTGGCTCTGCCAGGCAGGAGGAAGGTTAGGGGCTGATGATGGCTATTGGACACACAGCCTTAGGTACAGGTACACAATTGTTATAGTGAAATGAGATTATGTTGGTAGGTGCTTAGCACACTACCTACAAATGCAACCTCAGGATACCTTTTGGGACTTTGGGAGGTGGCTTTCTACTGTGTGAGTATGTTTAAGGTCACCAGTAATGCCAGTTCAACATCCAAACATGGGAACATTTAATAAGTCTCTAAAAGAAGATGTAGGATAATTGTTTTGAATGCCACTGAGAAATAATCTAAAACTACTTCTTCACTCATTCATCTCTCCGAAGGTGCCTCATCCTCACAACTGTTCCCATTGTACTTGGGTGTCTCCCCAACCCCAGTCCACTCTAAGTCCTTTATCTTGTCTTCCTCCTTTCAGATGCAGCTGTTTATTCACATAAATCTAGCCTCTCTAGGGTTCTAGCAGTTTTCTTTTTCACCCCCTATCCTGATAAGCACAACAAAGTCTCAGAAATGGGGCAGGCTAATATGGAATTCTCTTAGGAGGCCAGAAATAAAATAGAATGCTATGAAAAAGTGAAATAGAGCAATATGTTTTTCTTTTTACCTGTCAATGAGTTATATGATGGTTGCCTGGAGTTCCCAGACAATGCACTACTGACACACAGCCCTTGGTCCAGGTACACCAACTTCAACCTCTTTAAGTCCCTTTCCCAAAAAGGACCTAGAAGAGAAGCACGACCACTTTGCTTTTCATAATAAGGATCTACCCCTGCTTTGCTGACAGTGTTGCTTAATTACAATAACACTTTATAGCCTGTATAAAAAATAGTTTGACGAGACTTCAGAGAACGAAGAGGTCCCACTGATGTTAAACATGCTATTTTCTATCTTTCTCATAGGAGTTTTAATTTCCTCCTGCCCATGGGGGATGGTGACCTTGCAGACCTGAATTCTTCTTTTTTTTTCAGATGCTTTTGGTCTATTTCAATGTTGTGAATATAAGTGGGCATTCCATTTCAATTCCAGTTTTCTTTTGCCACCTGCCCTCTAGGTTTGAAAGGAAAGTTAGTTACATCCACCATTAGTTTTATCGCCTTTTTGTGTGTGTGTTCTCTGAAAGAAAGAGCTCAGACAGACATTTAAATGTAGAAATAAGTCAGCTAGTGCCCTGTACTTTGAGGATAATAGTGTTGATTTTGCCTTTGAGGGCTATGCCAACCGAAGAACTAGAGATTAGGTAAGAAATCCAGGTGTCTTTATGTCAAGCACATTATTTTTTGAATGCGAAGACTTCTTTACCCAGATCTTTCACTGATTTAGGACAATAAAATCTATTTATTATTTATTCTTTTTAAAAAATTGCTATATATAGTTGTACATATTTCTAAGGTACACGTCGTAAGATATCTGTAAACAGTGTGCAATGATAAAATCAGCGTGATTGAGATATCCATCACCTCTAATGTTTATCTTTTCTTTGTCTGGGGAACATTGCAATTCTTCTAACTATTTTGAAATATACAATAAATTATTGTTAACCATAATTTCCCTACTGTACTATCAAATACTAGAACTTACTCCTAACTATATTTTGTACCCATTAACCAAATTCTTTTCAGCCCCTACCCCATTCCCTTTCCAGCCTCTGGTAACCACTGGTCTACTCTGTATCATCATGATATCCACTTTATTAGCTCCCACATATAAGTGAGAACATGTTGTATTTTTTATTTTTCTGTGCCTGACTTATTTCACTCAACCTACTGGCCTCCAGTTCTGTCTGTGTTGCTGCAAATGATGGGATTTCATTCTTTTTTATGGCTGAATAACATCACATTATGTATATGCCACATTTTCTTTATCCATTCATCCATTGATAGACACTTAGGTTGATTCCATATTTTGGCTATTGTGAATAGTGCTACAATAAACCTGGAAATGCAGCTATCTTTTCAATATAATGATATCCTTTCTTTTGGATATATACCCAGCAGTAGAATTGCTGCATCATATGGTAGTTCTAGTTTTTGTTTTTTGAGAAACCTCTCCAGTGTTTTCCATAAGGCCTATACTACTTTACATTTCTAACAAAAGTGTATGAGCACTCCCCTTTCCTCACATCATTGCCATCATTTGTTATTTTTTTTGTCTTTTGGATAATAGCCATCTAAACTGGGGTAAGGTGATACCTCATTGTAGTTTTCATTTGCATTTCCCTGATGATTAGTGATGTTGAGCATTTTTTCATATACTTGTTGGCCATTTGTGTCTCTTCTTTTGAGAAATAAATATCTATTCAGATCTTTTACCCATTTTAAAATTGGATTATTGTTTTTTTTACTATTATGTTGTTTGAGTTCCTTATATATTCTGATTATTAATCCCTTGTCAAATGGGTAGTTTGTAAACATTTTCTCTTATTCTGTGGTTGTGTCTTCACTTTGCTGATTGTTTCCTTTGCTGTGCAGAAGCTTTTTAGCTTGATGTGATTCCATTTGTCTATTTTTGCTTTTGTTGCCTGTGCTTTTGAGGTTTTACCCCCCAAAAATGTTTATGGAGACCAGTGTTACATAATGTTTCTTCAAAGTTTTCTTTTAATAGTTTCATAGTTTCAGGTTTTACATTTAGTCTTTAATCCATTTTGAGTTGATTCTTGTATATGGTGAAAGATGAGAATCTAATTTCATTCTTGTGTATGTGAATATTCAGTTTTCCTAGCACTGTTCATTAAAAGGACTGTCCTTTCTTCGATGTATGTTCTTGGTGCCTTTGTCAAAAATGAGTTGGCTGTAAGTGTGTGGATTTATTTCTGGGTGCTCTGTTTTGTTCCATTGGTCTATGTATATGTTTTTATGCCATTACCATACTGTTTTGGTTACTACAGCTTTGTAGTATAATTTGAAATCAGGTAGTATGAGGCCTCCAACTTTGTTCTTTTTGCTCAGGATTGATTTAGCTACTTAGGGGTTTTTATGTTCCATATGAATTTTAGGATTGTTTTTCTATTTCTGTGAAGAATGTCAATGGTATTTTGTTAGGGATTGCATTGATTCCATAGATTACTTTGGGTAATGTAGACATTTTTACAATATTAATTCTTCTAATCCATGAGCATGTGATTTTTTTTATTTTTTGGTGCAGGACAATTAGATCTTAAACAGAGAGATGTGGATCTGAGTGAGTCTACTTTGGGACCTGCACTGGCTTCCTTTGAAGGCCAAGGCTCCATCCTTTAGAGTCAGGTATTGGGTCATTGGAAGGCGATGGGCATGTGAGGGGAAAGCAAATGACTTTTATTTGCTTCCTAAAAAAGTAGGAGGAGAATCCCATTTCTGGCTATGGTTTAGCAAGAAGGCTGTCTGGAGAAGAGCTCTGGGCTCATTTCTCTTGCTATCAGTCAGGAGACCAAGGGCATTAGAGTACCCAAGAAACGAGGCCAGCAGGAGCTCTGGGGATAAGGGAGTACAAGGCAAAAAGGGGAGAGTTTTTGGATTTTTATCCATCTAAGATTGTGCCTGTTTGAAAGTACTTCATTGTGGGAGGAATTGGGAAGTTTTCTTTAATACTGGAATGAATACAGTTGGTTTTGTTTTATGAGTATAGGCCAAGGTGATAAAAATAATAGCAAAAATTTGGTATGCTAAACTTTTCACATCAATTAGATCATGTAATCCTCATACAAGCCTCTGACATTGGCATTACTGTTACTGTCATTTTATTGTTTAGGTAAGAGGTTTAGAGGGTGATATAACTTGATGAAAGTCACACACTTGGTACTGAGCACTGCATAATTTGGCCTCCCCAATAGGCTGTTAGGATTTATCAACATCTTTATGGCGAGTGACAACGAAAAGCATGTAATCAAATATGAATGTCCTCGTTTTGACAAATTCGTTGTCTAGGACCAAAACATTCACATGTCATTGGATTTATCTGATTCACTAGAATCCTCTACTGAAAAAAAAAAAAAAAAAAGGCCCCGTTTTGTTTTCAGTGTCACAAATATTGAGACATGGGAAGCTTTGCTTCTGCTTCTTACAGCAGATCCCTCAGTCTACCTTTTTGGAAAACATACGTATGATAAAGATTAGAATGGTAGAAAGAGCAGAGGGTTCGAGGAGAGGAAATGAAATGGGAAGGAGGATATTTACAACTAAGCATAATACAAAATGAGAATTTCATTTTTTAAAGAATAATATATCCATTTTTTTTTCTCACAGTTCCAGAGGTTGGAAGTCCAAGATCAAATGCCACCAGGATTAGTTTCTCTTGGCCTCTCTCCTTGTCTTGTAGATGGCTGCCTTCGTGCTACGTCCTCACTTGGCCTTTGCTCTGTGTGTCCTTGGAGAGAGAGAGAGAATTTCATTTCTAAGAACAAAAATAATATAATGTCATGAATCCATGTGTGTCGCACACACGAAAAAGAAGAAACCTATAATGCTGGTATTGACAGCACAAAATTAAGTTTTATTATACATGGAGAAATGAAGGGATTGCATCCCAGAAAAACTTGTCGGCAATCATTCATGGACGGCTATCTTAGAAATCAATACAGATTGTTTCATGATCAGTATAACTGCATTGCTTCTAAACCAGCCAAGCCTAGTGGTGTGGATGACTCTAATGGAATCATTTTGCCCTACTCAGATATGACCTGAGCACATGCTTGTATTATTACCAGAACAGTCTTCCACTTTTCACATGGAAGAGCACTGAATCAAAGACAATACAGACACATTCGAGATAGTGTTGGGAAGTAAATCTCTTGGGCTCTTAGTATAGCCAGTTGCTCATTTGCAAAAATAGATCTGGATATTTTGTATCTAGCAGCAAAACATCTCTGCTTCACTGTCACCCTTCAATTTCTCACTCTGTATCTCTTCTCCCAAATTCTTGCAAACTATCCTAAATGTTGCTGCTAATTTTGAACATCTAATTTTTAGAACTTACCAGTTGTGCTGTTTAATAGGGCACAAGTTGCTTCGTATTATTTAACTGAGATAAGGTAGCAGGAAAGCATCTTGTAAACCACAGGGCATTTTGCAATGCAATTTATTATATGTATGTAATATGCAAGTTATAATTGACTTTATACATTCATTGTGCAATGAATACTTATCATCCGTCCCATCATAGAAATCATGGTAATAGGGAATATGAGATGAAGGAGATGTATCCCACTAGCAAAAACCTGACACTCTAGTGAAGGGTATACCTATATAAACTCATAATTAATAAACAATGTGGCTGGGTAAGACAGGAGATTGACCCAAAAGATTTCACACTAATCAATGCCCTATCTTAAACTCTAAGCAGAAGTTTGCTAGGATAAGGAGAGAAAGGCACACACCTGTGGAGTACCTCGCAGGTACAGAGTAAGGATGAACCATGCTTAGGAAATGGTGAGGTGTTTGATTGGAATACAGGGTGAGGAAGGTGGGAGCAGATGAGCAAGAAAGATAGAGCCAGAAAGATTGTAGAGGACCTTGAATGCAATGCTATAGGAAGTGGAATTTTTTTGGAAGGCAATGGGAAGGATGTTAAAGCAGAGAAATGATTGGCTCAGAAGCCGCATGGAGATTGAACTGAGAGGGCGTAGGACTAGCAGTAAGAAGAATCGTAGGCTATATAAGTAGATAGGAAGAGAGATGGTGAATTCTTAGAAAAGACAAGTGTGTATGTCCTGGCTCATCAGCAGAACTCTAAGCTTCTTGTGTCTTTCTTTGTTTCTAGCAAAATTCCATGTACACAAGTAGGTGCTCAGAAAATTCCTGCCTTGAGAATGGATTAAGAATCCATCTCTACTTAAAAAATTCACTTGCACAATGTGGTCTTGACACAGGGAACAGGATATCTTTGGTAAAAGCTCTGTCATTTTTAACAACATGGAAATTATCACTTTGTGAATCACCCCACGAACAAAAAGTGTCTTGATGTTTCTCTTAGCAACCAAGTGCTCAGCAGTTTGCCCATCAAAAACCCTATCTCTTTGGATCTTCAACATAGATTTTAAAGTTTTAGATACTTTTAAGATTCATGAAGATGGAAGCAAGACAGCTCAAAAGCATTATTTATTTCATTTTCAATTATAATTTAATTGTTTCTGATAATGATAGGTTTCATTTATTGAATACTTTGTGGCAGTCACTCTTCTAAATACTCTAGGGACATTTCTTATTTAATTTTTACACAAACACTAGGAAGTAGGTTTTATTACTATCCCATTTTAAAAATGGGAAGATCGTGGCACACAGAGTTTAACTTGTCCCAGAGCTGATAGCTAGGGGCAGTAGAGTTTCAAACTCAGGTTTTCTGACCACAAAGCACATTCATAAGCAGTCAATATAAGAAATGAAGAGATAGACAAGTTAGCACGGCACAGTGGTCAAGGGTCTTGGACTCTAATAGCATTGCTGTGATGACTTTATGGATTTTGAGGTACTCTGGGTAGGCTTCGGGGGGCAGAAAAAAAATGAAGAGGAAGAAAAAAGAAAACAGAGAAAGAGAAGTGAGTTTAAAGTAAGAGTATAAACTGTCACAGTAAATGTGTAAGAGATATTTTTGGATAAAATGAAATACGAAAGACAAAAACAAAGGAGGGTTTTATGGCAGGGAGTGAAAAAGGGTCCTCAGCTATGGCTTTGGGTTCTATTCTTGGTATAGAAGAACTATTACACTTTGAGGATGATTGTTTTTGTGGATTGCAGCTTCACTTACCCCCAGGCTATTTCTGGACCTGTTAACAAATTCATAAATCTTCACCCACTGGTTTTTCTTTCTGGTTAGAATTAGCCCAAATGACTTCTAGCTTCCTGCATACTTATTATTGTACTTCAAATGAAGTATCAAAGAAAGAACAACTTAACTGTAAAACAGCCTGTTTTTCTAATTCTAGGTCTGAGATTCACATATTCAGTAAAAGCAATTGCTCTGGTGTAAAAAATATTTTCAAATAACATGAGAGATTATGTCATAGATGTATGTGAAAAACATGATTTTTTAAATAATTTGATACAGGCAGGATGATGAAAAAGCTCACTCTGCCTCTTTTTTCTTCATTGTTCTGTCTCTTTTAATTTGGATCCCTTTGGGTTGGTTATAACCAGTGGGAAAGAAATGCAGCCCGTAGAATGAGCAGCAGGATATTGTGGAATATGGAAATCATTTCTATATTGTAGAGGGGAAATCTAATTACCTCTATCGATCATTCATCCAGTCTTTCCTCTCCCTTGTTTTGTTTAGTAGTCCGTTATGTAATTGGCATCATTAGAGCATTAGTGCCTCCTTTCAGAAGGCTTGTGGTTTGCAGGTCATTAGCAATCTTGATAGACATGCCAAGGAGAGCAGACCTCAGAATGCAAGCAAACTTTCTCTGCACAGCAGGGTGGCTGGGGCTGGCTCTCTCTAGTTAACCTATTTTTCCTTTATCCTGCAAATGCCATTGAAATTATAATACTGCAGATGCAAGCCCTCTAAGCTTCAACTCACTGTTAGTTACCTAAGCCCTGGAAGTGATTCTTTCTCTAGAGAGTGTTAGTAAAGATGAATAGTTTTATGGGCTCATGAGATGTCTGCTATATCCATTAAGATTTGTTTCAAAATCAGGCATAGCGCTTTTAAGATTGTCTAGGAACCTCCAGGTGGGGAGGGGTTGTTGAGAGATGGAAATAGAACTCTTGGCCTACGTGTGGCAAGAGCCATGGGAATGGCTAAAGGTCCAGCCTCTTGCTGGAATTTCAAACGTGATGGAGCTTTTTATGCTCATGATCTCAGAGTGATCTGTACCTGTTTGGCCATCATCAGAAATATCATCTGAAATACCTAAAACTTCATTATTATTTAATAACTTCCCCACGCCCCGCCGGCCATTATAATGAGCCAATACACATGGTAATGGAAACTCTAGGCTGGGTGGACAATGAGGGGGTTCAGGCTCTCCAGTAAGTGGCTCTGGGTAGCTGGGGCAGTCACTTCTCCTCTCTCTCTTCTACCTTCTGTCTCGTGGCTGGTTGGATTTGGAGGGTTTAAACTTAAGTACCACGAGAGGCCTGGACAAAGAATTGAAGACAAAAAAGGTAGGGATTGGTTCTGTGGCATCTGGAGAGAGCATGTTAACGTGGCCCTAGTGCATTATGGCCTTAAACACACTTCAAAATACCCTGTCACAGAAAATAACATCTGCGGCACTATTTGGCCCATACCTGCCAGTTTCTCACTCCACTCTATGCCATCCAAAACTCCTCCTTTTTTTTGGGTCTAAACTTTCTGGCTCTGCAAAACTATTTCAATAATAAGGGGAAATTAAAAGACCTAAATGAAATGCCTTTATAGTAAAGAAAAAAAAGGAACAACAAGTCAATCATGTGAGGATAAAAATGGACTTAGTTTCGGTAGAACAAAAAAAGAGCAGGGTGTCATAGTTAAATATAAGTTGAGTGTGACTAGGCAGGGTGGGTACCGTTGTGGGGAAAGGAAAAGGGCAGCGAGTTCCTGAAATGCAACAGGAAGGACGTGTTACTAGGTCGTCTTTCCACTGCACTCGGCTTTGGTCTGACCCTCCATTGTAGGGGAGTCCAGGTGTAGTCGGTGGCCCTTAACAGGGACATGAAAAATCTGGGAAGCATCTAGAGCTTAAAAGAATGTAAAATTGCTTCTTTTGAGGAAAAACTAAAGGGATTTCTATTGATCAGTTTAGAGAGGAAAAGGGAAAAGTTTGGTTTACTCTTCAAGGACAGAATGTATTTTCATGCTGAAAATGCAGAGCAGTTTTCTCTCTATGAGTGAAAACATTAGCTGGAGCTTGAATGAAGGCAATGGAGCCATGATTGGGTATGAGGAAGAGTGAATGTCTTGCCCAGTAGGGGCAAGGAGGTAGAGTGCTAGAAGGATCTACTGAGAGATGTTCAGATGTTTTTGTTTTGGGCATCATCATCAAGTAGAAGAAAGGCAAGCAATTGCTCTGTTTGCCTTGAATGGAAGGAGGGACCATTGCATAGTCCATGTCTGTGCCTGTCTTTTTTTTTTTTTTTTTTTTGAGACACGGTCTCACTTCATCAGCTCATGCTTGAGTGCAGTGGTATCATCAGAGCTTGCTACAACCTCAGACTCCTGGGCTCAAGTGATCCTCCTGCTTCAGCCTCCTGGGTAGCTGGGACTACAGGTGTGCACCACCATGCCTGGCTAATTTTTCCAATTTTTGAAGATACAGGATCTTACTCTTGCTCAGGCTGGTCTCGAACTCCTATCCTCAAGTCATCCTCCTGCCTCCGCCCCCTAGAATCTGTGCCTGTCTTGACTGACATCATTATCGTCATCTTCCCCATCACCACCTCTTTTTGCTTGCCTTCCTTAACCATGACAGGTGGATCTCACAGAACACTAGGGCCAAAGGTCCTTTTGAGGTACTGTAAACAGAAACCTCAAAGCCACTGAGAATGTCAAAATCTCTTTTTCTAATCTCTGCTTTGCTGGGCTAGTGGGCCTCATTTTTTATCTCTTGGCTGCCTGCTCTGTCTGATTCACCTGTCATATGGGAAACTCTACATTTAGAGCTGCTTAAAGCAAGGAATCAAACTGATAGACCACCTCTTAACCTCAATCACAAATTCCCAGGAGAGAGAGATTCTGTTATTTCTTCCTTGGGGAAAGTGTTCACTTCAATCTGATGAACTCTACCTTGGAGTAATGGTGGGAGTTACTTGGCTCAATATTGGTAGGAGACTCTACTGGAAAACGTGACATTATGAGCTGAATGGTATCCCTCCAAAATTCATATGCTGGAGCCCTAACACTCAATGATTCAGAATGAGACTGTATTTGGAGATATGGCAGTTAAAGAGGTGATTAAGTTAAAATGAGGCCATTAGGGCGGGTCCTAGTCCAATTTCACTGGTGTCCTTATAAGAAGAGGAAATTTGGGCACACAGAGCGAAACCAGGCATACATATGCACCATGGAAAAGACCACATGAGGACAAAGCAAGAACTCCATCTGTCAGCCAAGGAGAGAAACTTCAGAAGAAAACGGTCCTGCCGACACGTTGATCTTGTATTTCTAGCCTCCAGACTGTGAAAAAATAAATTCTGTTGTTTAAGCCATCCAGTCTGTGGTATTCTGTTATGGCAGCCCTATAAAACTAATACAGATGGTCAGTGTAGCTCTTCGCACAATGGGGTTTATTGTGAGCTGAGCAGATAGCCGAAGAAATCTGCTATTATCATTATAGACATTATCATTACCTGTATCAATAGTAGGTAATGACAACACTGAGACTTCTGTAGCTATAGTCTCCCTTGCTAGGAATTTATAAATGAATCCAAGTGTTGTGCCTTTTTTTAGGGCTGAGACGGAGAATGCAACAGCTTAGCTTCACTCCTGTGTCGTTCTGAATATTCTCTAGTGTGTACTTGGTTGGGGCAGAAACTTCAGGGAGGGGAGAAGTCATAGCAGTTTGTGCTTTTGCAACCCTGGCTGCTGTGCTAGGAGAACCTACCAGAACCACCTCCCCACCCCCTAATGCACCAGTAGCCCACCACTGCCGGTCCTGTCCTCCTCTCTCTGCTTTCTCAGTCTTGACTCCTACTGGGAGAGCTCCGCTCAGGGTGGAGTAAGTTCACTTTATGCCAGTGATTGCTCCTGGGACTAGCTTTAGCATGCAGTAGGTTTTACAAACTCCTTTGTAGATACAAATCTATAAGCACTAAGTGACTCTCCCCTTGGCCTGATTGGCTCACATTACTTCAATTCTCAACGTGGGCTGTGAGGACCTACCTTGGGATTTTCTGGTGGTGAAGGAATGACGGTTAGCATTAGTGAATCTCAACTGCTAACTCCACTGCCCCTCTGGATCTTGTTCATGGCTAACCTTTCTATAGCAGTTAACCATTGCTAATCCTTTCCAACAGGATTGGACCCTGCAGTTGTTATTTATGGGGGTCAGAGTTTCTCCCTCATGGGAACTTCCTTGCTGTGTTGTGGGCAAACCCATTCAGTTCCATAGTTATTCTTAATACATAACAGACCAAAGAAAAAATGTATCCCCTCTCATCTGGACAGGTAATTCCTTTTTTCCTGAAATGATTGGTTTTCTACTATTTATAGAATAAAGCCCTAGTTCCTTAGTTGGATGCCCAAAGATTCTTAACACAACACCAGCCCACCTTTCTGGCCATAATAACCACACGCTAGCCTCACAGGTCTGCCTGCTGCTGCTCAATCGTGACTTCCCATGCTTTGCTCTTCCAAGGTGTCCTTTCTTCTCTTCCTCATCTCTTTACATGCTACCCATCTTTGAGATCCTAGATTAAGTGTGATCTCCATAGAAACCTGCTCGGTGTCGCACATTGGAATGAACCCTTCTCCTGGAGTTACCATTGTGCAGTCTTCATGGCGCTAGCAGAGCGCTGGTCTTGCTCACACCTGCACTATTGTTGTTAAAAGTGTTGACTTCAGCATCCTCCACTAAACTCTTTGAGGACTGAGACAGCATCTTGTCTTTATTTACATTCCCCCAGCATCCATCCAGTGCTTTTAGAATAATATTATCATTTATTAAGCATTTACTATGTGCCAGTCTGTGTGCTAAGTGCCCAACATACATCATTTCATTTAATAGTCAATATTTATCAAACGAAGCAACTAAGACCTAGAGGTTGAATAATTTCCCGAAGATTAATTATACAGTTTGCAAAGGATGGAGGCAGAATTTTTGAACCCATTTCTCTCTGACTTCCAAGTCCATGCTTCTCACCGCTAGTCGAGAACTCTGCCTCTAGGAACTCAATACGTGTAGGCCGAATCGATTTGGATTAAATAGCCTTTCCATTTTAAGAACTTACTTCTGTTAAGGTGAGTTCATGGAACAGCCTTTGTCACGACTGCTGTTGCTGCTACTGCCACTGCTGCTACTAACTTCTTGCTGTAATTCCTAGCCGAGAAAGTGGCCTAATAGAGGTTCAGGGAGATTAAGAGCCCTAGACGGTCATTAAGGATGGAGGTGCACTGCTGATCTTGGCCCGGCCATGCAGAAGCTGAGCAAAGGTGATGTGTTGGATGCATTTGCCATGCTAAGGAAAGAACAGCCGAATGTTAACCAGCACATTAATCATGCTGACAGATGGTCTGCCTGGCTCGGGCTCTTAAACAGGCTCTTTCTATCTCGCAGGCTTGTTGTTGTGTACCTATTAGTTTGAAGGAAAGAATATAAGATACAGGCTGAGATGGGGAAGGCTACCAGGGTAGCCTTAGTAACAGCTAGAAGAGAAGGTTAGGCTCTTTGAGATTTTAATTGCCTTTATTCTGCTCGCCCAGGACACTGACCCTTTTTCTTTCTGTCATAGCAGCCCACCCCCGTCAGTGCATTTAAAATACATCACATTCTGGTTCCACACCCAGGGTGGTGACAGCTTCGCACATAGGACTGAAAATGGCTACCGCCAACCAGTCAGGTAAGCGGCTCATTCTGAGGTAATTTGCTGTCCCTTGGCTTTATTTTTGTTGGCTCAGTGGGCAGATTCTAATTTCAACCGGGCAAAATTTAGTCCGCCTGAAGCTGGTGGGCAGGTGTTAATTTTTGTGACTGGGCTGCCTAAATTGCTAGGACGTCCAGATATTCCAGGCTGACATTACCTCAGTTAGGAAACTCAAGTTCCATTGGGTGGGGGTGTGGAGCTTTCGTTGAATCCCATCCTGTGCTGGTCTGACTGACAATACCCTCACCTACCGCCTGCAGAGATATCTATCTATATGTTCACACTGATAGCATCTGTCTACCATGCTGGGGCCCACCAAACTTAATGCACAAACGTAGTCAGCTTCAAAGATAGATAAACCTGCCTCCGTCCTCAAATACTGAAGTAGGGTAGGGTGGGAGAAAGAAACTTTCGATAAAGAAAGAAAAGACAGTGAAAGCAAAAGAGGACAAAGTATGACAGTTTATCTCTCTCCCCTTTTGTTTTTTTAACAGAAAAGAGAATTGTATTGAGCACCCACTCAGTATTGAGTAGTTTTTACATGGGGTGGGTCTCCCTGAATCCTCACATGAGGCCTTTGGGATAGGATTCAGAATCTCTTCTCAGAGAAGAGAAGACTAAGAGCTGGAGGAAGTAACGTAGCCAAAGCCACCCAGATTGTAAATGGTGGGGTTGGGATCTAGCACTGGCTAACCTGATCCTAATGCTCATCTCTCTCTGCTACGAGGAACTGTCAAAATGTTCAAGACGTTTCAGACAGCTTTTCCTCTGAAGCAAACCAATTAGTAGTGAGAGGAGGTGAAATGTTAGAAGGAATCAATATTTTCTCCTTTGTTGCTACGTTTAATGGACAGTTCTTTGCCAAACTGCCCAGAGCTCTTTATGCACTCCTATAATACCCAAATTTGAAACTTTTGATCAATATGTCCTACAACTCCAGGAGGGAAGATATCTACTCAGGGTAACGTCCTCTTGACTAGAGACCCAGGGCATTCATATGTCTTCCACGCTTCTTTTCAGGCAGGAAAGATAATAGTGGCTCAAGGTCAAGCCTATTGCTTGTAAAACCCAGGAGGTGCAATGTAAGTTGACACATTCTTGGCATATTTTGAATGAAGTCTTCATCGGTTGGTAATAGTTGAGTCTTCCAAGCCTTGCAAGATTGGGAAATGAGCCAGAGCAATTTGTAATCCTAATGACAGAGTCCTGAGACCAGACAAACTTCTGTTGCTGTTTTGGGCCAAAATATTAGTGCTCAATCCCCTGGTGGTTTGGATACAGATGGCAGAATAGACCTCAAAGGCATAACCTGGAGGCTCTGCATAGCCAATCCACAAAGCAGGAACTTCTTAAATAACTCCAATGCTGGCCCTAAGTTCAGGAGTCTCCTAAGACAGTCCTATGAGAGGTGGACCATTTTGGAATGTGATTACTGGGAGACGTAGAGACACAGTCATCCGAAGGAATTTATTTCTTTGAGACTTACTGCTGAGCATGGACACAGAAGATGTGGGGGAGAGGAGAGGAGGGCAGGAAAATTTGTGTACAGTGCACTTTGTTTTTAGTTCTGCATGGTGTCATTGTGTATATTTAAAACATAATTTGTGAAATCTTTTTTGGTCTTTTATGAATTTTTTTCTTCCTTTGTAAGTACGTTTTGTTTTAAGCCAGAAGAAAAACAAGTTTTGTTTTTTTAAAACATACGTAATGTCTAAATGACTATAACTAGATATTTTTCTACTCTCTACCTCCATGAGGTCAACTTCTTTAGCTCCCACATGTGAGTGAAAAGATGAGAAATTTGACGTTCTATTTCTGGCTTATTTTCACTTAACAAAATGATCTCCAGTTCCATCCATATTGCTGTAAATGACATGATTTCATTCTTTTTTTTATGGCCAAATAGTATCCCATTGTGTATCTTTACCACATTTTCTTTATCTATTGCTCTGTTGATAGACACTTAGATTGATGCCATATCTTTGCTATTGTGAATAGCACTGGCTGCACTAAAAATAGGGGTGCAGGTATCACTTTGACATAATGATTTCTTTTTCTTTGGGTAAATACCCAGTAGTGGGATTGTTGGATCACATGGTAGTTTTATTTTTAGTTTTTTGAGAAATCTCGTATTGTTTTCCACAGTGGCTGTACTGATTTACAGCCCCAGGAACAGCATATAAGAGTGCATTACACATTCTATGCATGCAGCAAAATACCACGTGTACTCATGAATATATAAAACATTATGCATCAATAAAAAAAACCTGGATGTTGTTGTAAAATAGTCTGATTTATGATGGACTTCTCCAATATACAAAGCGGTTCCATAAACTTAGAACTCATTTAGTTGGCTCTGTTTTTTGCTACTTCTTATTTTATGTGACTTTGGCTGTGGGGGGTTAATGCTTACTTTGTTGGTGAGAATTGAAAATTACCCAAACTGAAATTCACTGAAAGGCCTCAGGGTTCCCTCCCTTCTTCACACCTTTGCTCCTGTTTCCACTCAATGCTCATCCCCACTAGGCAGCTCTGAGGAGTGGGAAAGTACCTTGTCCATGACACCCAGGATAACTCTTTCTCACAAGACTGCAGTAGTGTTGGTTTTTGTAAAGAGTAGTATAGAGTGCATTGTCATTGATTTCCCAATATCACTGAAGATTGACATTGACCGCTCCAGCCAATCATGGTAATTCTGTCTTCTTTGCCATTCATTGGTTTAGGTGTGGACAGGCTAGACCAATTTTTTTCTTCTGAGATTTGCCTGAAGGTCTTGAGATGCCACTCACTTTGAGACTCAGTTTTCCCACTTACAAAGTGGAGATATAGTAGTATCTAACTCACTGAATGTTGTGAAGATTATGTGAGTTATTACTTAGTAAACACTCGGCACCTAGTTAAGCATTCAGGGAAAGGATGATTATTGTTCTTTAAAATTTGCCCAACTTTTGACCCAGTCGCTCTACTTCTGGGAAGTATGCTGGGAACATAATTAGAGATGCATGCAAGGATACATAGATATAAATATAGGTAGATGTTCATTATGCTATTATTATACTCAGAACCCTAATTATCTAAAAGTATGGGAATGGTTTACAATGAAATATCTACTTTAAGAAATACTCTGAAGTCATTAAAAATTATGTAGTAGAATTTTGTTTAGTGACAATGGGTGACATGGAAAGCAGTTTATGATATATTATGTCATAAAGAATAGTTGGTTCTCCAAAGACAGAGATAGATACAACTATTAATACAAATATAAATATAAGTAGAGGTATATGGCATCAGATACCTACCAAAAGTAGCAGAAAGATGTTTATAAACTTTTAAAAACTATATCAGTAACAGAGTTAATTGCATTTTTTATCCAGAAAATCACAGATATTAGAGAAGAAGAAAAATCCAGAAGACATAACTTTCTTGTGACTTTTTACTCTAATTTTTCTATTAATAAGCATTTAAAAATCTTTTCTCTATGAACATTGTCAAAGTCATGTGCTATAGATTTTCTCTGAGACTCTCATTCAGCAGATATTTATAAAGGGCCCCCTAAGTACCAGGCACTTAGCTAGGTGGCTCACAAAAACACATGTAGTAGACTCTCTAAGAGTTGAGACTATATCAAATCATCCGTAATCAAAGAAAAAGGAACTATATTTGACCTGGTACCTCTCCTGACAGGGATGGGGACTGGAGATTCTGTCTCCACTGTCACTGCTGCATAGACAGTGGGTGGACCGAAGGCTGCATGACAAGTACCTTGCCCCATCAGTAATGCCCATCAGCATAAGCTCCCTCCCTCTGCTTCCAATCAGATTGCTGTCCCTAAAAATTCTTCCCATATAGAAGTTCTAGAGCTGCATGTGGAAGGAAAGCCAAGTATATTTCAAATTAAAATAAATTAAGAATTTAACTTACATAGTTAAGTACTTAAGTTCAGTTTGTTCACTGCATTGACGTGGTCTCAAAATTGAATACCACTGACAGTCTAATTTTTTTAGAATGAGACTATAGAGAAAGAGAAGAAGAGCAAATTCTCTTTCTTGATGTCTTCTTTTCCTCGTTTCCAAATGAGAAGATGTCTACCACAAAGTATAACGTAAGATAGTCTATTGTTGGCAAAGTGCGAGAGGAACTTGCGCTGGAAAAGGGGTGTGAAAAGTTCCTCCTCGTGCCATCCCTTAGCACTTCTCATGGGATCTGGGATGGTGCTGAAATTCACTGTAAAAACACAATGGTAACACTCTGCACAGAGAAGTGACAAGGCAAAAGAAACTTGTTTTGATTCTTAAGAAAAGCTGTCACATATGTGTTCCCTAAGAAGTCTGTAAGGGAAGTTTTTAGTAGCTAAACTTCCACTAATCGCCTTAAGTTGAAAAGCGTAGGTAGGAAAGGAAGAGTGGCAATGATGGTAGAAAGCTGGATAAATGAAAGGAGTGAAGAAAGAAAAAGTTAAAAAAGTCATGGCAGTATAGTTATAGCTTCTATTTCAGGGCATTTTTAAGATGTGGAGAAGAGTTGACAAAATATGATTGTGAACTAGTGATGAAAGTGGGACTATTTGAGGATTTTGTTTGTGGCTGTGATAGGAGATGGGAGATCAGTACATAACAACAACAACAAAAAAACCCCCCAAAAAACCCCAGAAATGTCAAATATGGTACAAAAAGGCACACTTATGTTAATGGGTCAGATTCGTATAGCATCCATCTGCTGCTAGACATAACCAACCAGTCATAAAATCTCAAATTTTGTCAACAGAAATCTGCCAAACACAGCCAGCCTGTTTGGAGCATCTTAAGCTATAGATGAACAATTTTACTTTGAGGGTCTTGGAACACTGTTTTATGAATGAGCCTCAGACTGTCACCTATACCAGGACATGAAAATACTAAAATTCCATATTATCATTGAGTATATCAGAATTTAGAAAGTACAGCTACATTTTGTTTGAAACTATGATAACAGGGGCAACTGATTCAGATTTATGGATGCTTTTACTTTGATGGTACCCAAGATATAGTTAAATTTTATAAACAGTACTACTTTCCTCTGTTTGAAAACCAGGGGGTGATGGGTGTTTGTCGCCTTTATGGTTGTGACATCCTCACAGTGATGAGCTGAAAATTTACAGGATAAAATTGATTCCTGTGAGTAGTCAATCTGGAATATTCAGAGCCTCCTAACGTATTTTTGCTTTCAGTAGTCATAGTAGTACTGTCAGTATCAATAATAATGGTATTAGTATTAATAATATTTATTAAGCCCACAGTATGCCAGGCACTGTCAATTATTTTCACATTGAAAGGGCTCTCAATTTAGTATTTGGTGTATATTATCTTCTTTTGTCATTAGAGTAACCCATTGAGTTACTCTAAATGCCATTGTTATTTCTGCATTTTACACCAGAAACAGGCTTTATATTTAATTTAAAAGCATACAGTGGTAAGTAGTGGATTTGACTTAGAAAGTCTAATGTCAGGCACTAGGTAGCTAAACCCCCATTTACAAGAATCACATTAAATAATGGAATTGTATTAATAATCCCTCTGCCCGAGCTTCATTTCACTGGGAACCAAAGAGATTTGACAATTAGCAGGTTTATTAACCAATGCAGGGGATTAATATATAGTCAGAGTGCAAAGTATTTGAGTGGTAATAGAAGTACATTGTGCGCTGTGTGTGAGTGTGTGTGTGCGCATGCGTGTGTGTGTGTGTGTGTGTGTAACTGGGAGCTACAAATTCTTTGGTACATGGAGGAATGTGAGCCACAGCAAACTGAGATAAAGCATAACTGTCTTGGGAGTAATGAAAGCTCAGGCAAAGGAAATTTCTTGCACGATGGGTTTTCAGGCTGTATCATCTGCTGTTCTTGGAGTCTACATGCTCGATAAAGAACTACATAGGCATGCATTCTGCTGTAACTTAGGAGAGGTGGATCAGGCAGCCCAGTAACAAGACCGTTGCTAAAGCCTGCACCACTGACTCAGCGAGTACCCTGTGCCCAGACCTGTCACCCAGCACTTATCACATTAGGCACATAAGGATTTGGGGGATGAGGTAGGAAGGACTGCAGGATGGAAAGATGTCAGGATTACGTATAAAAGGTATCTGGCTCTGTTCTTCTCTCAGTTATACTTCTTTTAAAAAATAATTACTTTATCCTTTTATTTGAACACACAAAGCTTTTCTTGTTCTACTTACCCGCTGAACTGTTCTTAATGCATGTGCTCAAGTACTCACACAATGAAAAATAGACAGTACATTTAAACCTTGGAAACCTCATGCTGAAAAACACTGATGGGCTGATAAAAGGGGCTGA
>VSMD01107731.1:0-26218 GCA_008750895.1 Mirza zaza
GGATTACAGGCGTGAGCCACCGTGCCTGGCCTAGTACTTGTTAATCATTCTAGAATCTTCTTAGACTAACTGCTCTTCCTTTCAGAATGTCTCTCCAAACAGACCTCTTGTCTCTGACCCCACTACCACTACTTTGGCATCTCACATTACTGGCTCAACTATCTTCCAACCTGCACTTTTGCCCCTGTCCTTGTGTATCCCCAGCCCTCCCTTCATTACAGTCCATCGATGGCTCCGAGTAACTCAGTGAAAACTTTCTTAGTGACAAAGTCCCCAATCTTGCCCTGCCTACCTCTCTCTCCCTCCCGCCTCTCCACTCCTGCCTCACTGAAGTCCTAGCAGTTACCCCAAATGACCCATCCTCTCTCTCACACCCAGCCCCTATGCTTTCCCTCTGCCTGAAATGCCTTTTCTCCTTGATTACTTGGTAAACTCCTCCTTATCTTGCCAGGAATACCAGACAGGTGCCCTGCCATGGGAAGTCCCTCCTTGGCACTCTCTTTCTCACAGCTTTTGTCCTGAGCTGGAAGGATCTGTGCTGGGTAAAAAGCCCCCTCCCCGGTCTGGGCGGGAAGGCAGGCAAAACCAGGGTGAGGATAGGGAGCTGAAGGGGCCGCGCCAGACTCACGTCCATGGGGCAGGGACGCGCCAGTCAGTCCGGGAGCTGCAGGGGAGAGAAGGTCCTGCGCCTCAGAGGCTGAGAGGGGCCGTTAGACCGGGGTGCCCACTCTCCTCCTCCTCCCATGTCCAGTTTGGGGAAAACTGAGGCCCAGCGATGGTCTCAGTTTCTCTCTGGTTCGAACAGTTTGAGTTGGCGGTCTGGGGATTCGAGGGCGGCGCCCCCCTGGCAGACCCCACCCAGGCCCAGGCCACACTCCTCCGCTGTCCCCACACCCCAGCTCCCTCCATCGACCCATCCCCATCACCTGCACCCTCGTGGCCGCGGGCAATTCACGGATTCCGCGCCGCGCTGGCTCCAATCGGCCGTGAAGCCAGCTCCGCCCAGAAGCCTTTGGCTGCTTCTTACTGTTGCCATGGGGATCAAACGTTGTTTTTACGGCGGCCGGCGAGGCCCAAACTCCTTCTTCCCGCCCCGCTTCTTCCGCCCAATCTCCTGCGAGTCCTTCTAAACCGTGGTCTTCGGGGCTTTCCCGCGGAGGCTAAATGGAAAGAGCGAGTTCCCGCCACCACCGGCTTGGGGCGGATTTTCATCAGATGCTGGAAGTTGGAGGAGGCACTAGGGCCTGGGACGCTGCAAAGGGACGACTGGACCCTAAACCCCTGGGCTACACCGCCAACTTGCTGTGTGACTTAGCCAAGTCATTGAGCGTCACTGAGTCCATTTCCTTATCCGCAAAAGGGGGAAACTCCTGCCTCTTCGGCATATTGTAAAAATCAAAGCTACTTGTTAATTGTATGGAATTATCAATATTTTTTCATTCTGACCCCATTTCTCCATGTTTACTCCATTTTTGCAGTCTTTGCATCACCGTCAAAGTGATTTCCTACCACCCACATCAGATCTTGCTCCTTTTCTACTTTAAAACCTCCAAAGGCTTTCCATTGACTCCAGGATAAAGCCCAAAGGCAGCAGCAGCAGGATGTCATCACCGTCCACTCGGCCCTGCCTACCTTCTCTTTGTTCATTCACAAAATATCCAGCTTGGTGCCAGGCACTGCTATAGGCTCTGCAGCTCTAGCAGAAAGTAAGGCAGATTTCCTGCCCTCACATTGCTAACATTCTACTGGAGGAGGGGGATCAGATAATATATATATAAACAAATAAGATTTTGTACTTCCTCAGGTTTTTCAAGGCCCCACATGGGATCTGTTGAAGCTTCCTGAATCAGTGCATAGGGCTTCATAGGTCCACAGCTTAGCAGATCTGTTCCATCTGCCTGGAACACCCTTCCCCTGACAAACTTCCTCATACCTCAAGCATGTGCTCAGTTTCGTTCCTCTTGGTGAGATGTTCCTGCCAACCTCAGGTGGGTGTGGCTGCTTTGGGCTCTGAGTTCCTACAGCACCATATAGACATTGTTGTTCTAGCACTTAGCACAAGGCACCTGAATTCCCCACTTCAGTACCCACTTGGCAATTAGACCGGAAGTGCCTGGGGACCTGGTGTGACTCATTGCCACATCCTAAGTTCTAGCACTTGGCCTAACCTTGGGGACTATACTCACTGATCCTATGAATGAATAGAATCCAATTCCATAGAAGTGTTGTTGTCATCCAGATGTCCTAGTTCCCTCGGTTTTCAAGGCACTCAGACCTCCCCCTTTCATTCCTAACCTTTTTGCTTCTGTACACACACGTTTGCATGCGTACACAGTCACACCTCCCCATGGACATCTTGTACTTCCTACATGACTGCTGCATCCTGGCATTTTCACCTGAAACCAGTACCACTAAATATCTATTTTTGTCCATGTCCTCCACTCTAATGTACCTCATCACAGCTGCTGCCCCTGAGGATTTCCTACACAGTCTATGTCCTGGGGTCCTGAATCTCCCCTCCCACCTTCAACCACACTGAGAGGGTCCCAGCCACCCCTTTTGCCACCACTAGCCCTCTCAGAGAGGGTTCCAGGCCCAGAAAACAGGAATCTAACTGTTCCCAATGTCACCTTTGTTGATTTTGAGGCAGGGTTAGATTGCCTTCTTGGGCTGTCTTTTTTTTTTTTTTTTTTTGAGATAGAGTCTCACTCTGTCACCTGGGCTAGAGTACCGTGGCGTCAGCCTAGTTCACAGCAACCTCAAACTCCTGGGCTCAAGCAATCCTTCTGCCTCAGCCTCCCGAGTAGCTGGGACTACAGGCATGCGCCACCATATCTGGCTAATTTTTTCTATATATTTTTAGTTGGCCAATTAATTTCTTTCTATTTACAGTAGAGACGGGGGTCTCGCTCTTGCTCAGGCTGGTTTTGAACTCCTGATCTTGAGCACTCCTCCGACCTCGGCCTCCCAGAGTGCTAGGATTACAGGTGTGAACCACCGCGCCCAGCCTTGGGCTGTCTCATTGTCTGACAGAATCTCGAGGACCAAAATGAGATCAGTTCCCAATTCCACCCTAGAAAAGGCCTCTGGTGACACACACTCTCTTCAGCTCCTGCCAAAAGAGAGATGTCAGCTTTGGCAAGGACTCTGGATCCATCCATGGCCTGCAGTGGGCAGGCTCACTGCTGATGGTGTTCTGTTCCTACCATGGGCCCATACATTATGCAGGAGGGTGGACAGTGCCTCAGCCTGCTGGTTGCCAGGCTAGCCAAGAGGAGGGGTGATGTATGCACCCCACTTTGCCAAGGCCCCACTTCTACCCACAACACACCATTTGTTGGAGGCAGGGAGAAACTGACTTCACAGTAGCTGGATAACCATAAGATCTCCCTCTACCTGAAGTTTGAGGCCGAAGATGTCAGATAGTATCACCCGTATTTAATACTTTTGCCCTGCCCCTGGGAAAAGGAGAAAAGGATTATTTTCTCCCAATCATCGCTGGGTGGGTGGAAGATTGGAGATGTAGAGAAGGCCCAGAAGATGAAAGAAGCCTCAGCAGGCTTAGGCTGGGGTGTGGGATGGGAACCTGGCAGTTCTGATTTTGATCTCACACTTTCAGCACCCTCCTATGGACATCAGACAACATCAGCTCCCAGAGATTAAGAAGAGGTTCACTAGGCTCTTTATTATGAAAATGAAAGGCCAATTACCCTGGGAGGAGAAAGAAACTGAGCTGAGCTAGAGCTAGTATCAGTAGAGGCCTCTATGTAGACCTTATCTTATTTAATCCTCACAGTAGACCTGGGTAGCAGAAGCCATTATTTCCATTTCATGGAAAGAATTATGGCCTAGTTAGAAAACAAAAACAAAAACGCAACACTTTAGAAGTAGGCAAGATCTGAGTTCAAATTCTAGTTCTGCCATTGTGTGTTTGTATGACCTTAGGCAAGTCAATTGACCTCACTGAATCTCAGTCTTCCTCATCTGAAAGTGAGAATTATCATAGCAGAATGGCAAGGCTTGCAGTGATGACTGGAGAAAATGTATATAAAGCACCGGGCATAGAACAACAGCAAATTAAAAAATATAACAACAACTATTCTTTTTTTTTTTTTTTTGAGACAGAGTCTCACTCTGTTGCCTGGGCTAGAGTGCCATAGTGTCAGCCTAGCTCACAGCAACCTCAAACTCCTGGGCTCAAGTGATCCTCCTGCCTCAGCCTCCCCTGTAGCTGGGACTACAGGCATGTACCACCACCCCAGGCTAATTTTTTTCTACTTTTAGTATCTGGCTAATTTATTTCTATTTTTAATAGAGATGGGGTTTTGCTCTTGCTGAGATTGGTCTCGAACTCTTGACCTCAAGTGATCCTCCCACCTCGTCCTCCCAGAATGCTAGGATTATAGGCATGAGCCACCATACCTGGCCCAACAACAACAATTAATGCACATCACAGTGAATGTTTATATAGGAACTGTGCTTTACACATGTCTCATTGAATCACCCCAGCAGCTTCACATAGAGGTACTGTTATTGTCCCCATTTTATAGATAAGAAGCCTGAGGCCCAAAGGAGTTAAATCACTTGCACAAGGACTCCTGGATAGTGAGTGGCAGAACCAGGATTTAGGTCCAGTCAGTGAGACTTTGTGTTTATACAACAAAGGCTCAGAGAGGTTCTGAAACTTGGCCAAGATCACACAGCCAGCCTATGAGAGGAAAAAGGGCCTTGGACCCTTGGCTGTCTGACTCCAGCTCACCTGTTGTGCCCCTCAGCATTTTCTGCTGAACAGACAAAGGATGAGACTGGAATTGCTTGGGACAGTACCTAAGCTGGGACAGGTACAAGTAAAAGCACTAAATAATAAATGCTCTGGCACCCTGGCCAGGACTCTCCCCAGAGCACAGGTGGGGGCAATCGGACCCTTCCCGGGGTATCATGTAAGAAACAGGCCACTTCTGGCCGCTTATTGTTTACTTATTCACAGCTTTTGATGATATCACACCCACACACCTCTGCAGGGCTGAGGAGACTCCGCACCCAGGTAAGGAGGATGATCAAAGCAGCATCTGGGTGGAGGAGCCTGAAGGAACAGGGCACGCTAAACTCTAGGCCCAGAGTAAACCTGGTGTCAGCTCTGTGAGGGCTACAAGGGGGTGGGAGATGGGGGGAGGGGGGCTGGGGTGAGGGAGGGAAGGTGGTGGCTGAGGTCCTGTGAGCCCAGATGGGCCCCCCCGTGGCGCCGCCCTGCATTGCCCTCTCACGTGTGGCTGCAGGACGCTGTCTGGCTGTGCACCCAGGCCGGGACTAGCCGGTGGCGTCTCCCTTCCTCTGCGGGGATGTCCAGACATTCCTAGACCGCCCAGGCAAGGGTTCAGAGTGTGTGGAGTGCTTCCTGTCTTGGGTTTGTTCTAGGTGATACACCAGTTCTGCAAGAAAACGAACATCCCCCAGTGCTAGTCTCTTTCCAATTCCCTTTCAACACTTCTGATTACTCCAGGAGAATCATTTTGCTGCCAGAAATCCTTTGACACCTTTCTGTTTGTGCTTATCTTTTCTAATCTTTCTTTGTTTCTTTTTTAAAGGAAGAGAGAGCAGGCCTCCAGCTCAGAATAGGAGGAATAGCCTTCTGCACAGCAGGGGGTAGTAGCTAGCTAGAATGTTATGTGTTTTCATTTTATATATTTTTGTTACCTTCTATTTACAACAAGTGATACTGGTTTTCTATTTTCTGTAGTGATAAAAACTTTCCTTTTATTTAAAAAACATTTTTTGAGACAGTTTTGCTCTGTTGCCCTGGCTAGTATGCACTGGCATCATTATAGCTCACTGCATCCTCAAACTCCTGAGCTCAAGAGATCCTCCTGCCTCAGCCTCTCAAGTAGCTGGGACTACAGGCACTCACCAGGATGCCCATGGCTACAGGCACTCACCATTATGCCCTGGCTAATTTTTCTGTTTTGTGTAGAGAGAGGGGTCTCCCTCTTGCTCAGCCTGGTCTTGAACTCCTGGCCTCAAGCAATCCTCCTGCCTCAGCCTTCCAGAGTGCTAGCATTACAGGTGTGAGCCACTGCACCTGGTCAAGTTTCCTTTTAAAGTGCATGGTTAAAAGCAGGTACCCTGGGAATCAGACTATTAGGTTCAAATCCCAGCTGTGCCACTTACTACTTGTGTGACCTTGGGCTAGTCACACAACCTCTCTGTGCCTCAAGTCCCTCATCTGCACTGGGAAAGTAATAACAGTATTTCTCTCTTAGGTTAGCATGAGGATTACATTAGTTAATATAAGTAAAGGGCTTACAGTGGTTCCTAATATTTAGCAAATGCTATATAAATGTTTGCTCTTATTACGTCAAATAGGGCAAAAACACCTGTAACTGAGGTTTGAGGACCACTTCCACCATTTTCCACATGGGGAAACAAAGGTTTGGAGAAGATAGAGGCTGAGCTAGGACCTTGGTAAGTTTCTAAATTCCTAATCTAATTACCGGCCATTTCTTTTTTTTTTTTTTTTTTTTTTGAGACAGAGTCTCACTTTATTGCCCAGGCTAGAGTGAGTGCCGTGGCGTCAGCCTAGCTCACAGCAACCTCAAACTCCTGGGCTCAAGCAATCCTGCTGCCTCAGCCTCCCAAGTAGCTGGGACTACAGGCATGTGCCACCATGCCCGGCTAATTTTTATATATATATATATATTAGTTGGCCAATTAATTTCTTTCTATTTATAGTAGAGATGGGGTCTCGCTCTTGCTCAGGCTGGTCTCGAACTCCTGAGCTCCACCGATCCGCCCACCTCGGCCTCCCAGAGAGCTAGGATTACAGGCTTGAGCCACCGCGCCCAGCCTTACCAGCCATTTCAATCTTCAGTAATTATTATGACCTCTCAGCCTCGACTTATTCAACTGCAAAATTGGACTAATACTCTCTAACTGGACATTGGGATGGTATGTGCAAAGGCAGCTCAGAAAATGAGTGTTAGTGTGATGGCACTTATGCATTCTCAACTGGGATAATATTACCCACAAGGGGACAAGAACTGGTTCTTGGTGGGCAAAAATACCTTACTCTTTTTAATATATAAAGCACAGATATACATACATAAATATATGTCCAGTATATCTATGTTATTAAAATTTCATCATGGGCAGCAATTAGGGGAAAAAGAAGTCTGAAAAAGGCTCCTTAGGGGAGCAATAACAAAAAAATTATTGAGAAACACTGCTTGAAACCAAGGTTTTTCCTACTTGGGTGGTTGCCCACTAGTGGGTTGTGAAATCAGCTTAATAGGTCATGACCAGCCTTTGGGGGAAAATGCTATAGGAAATGCCATAGGGCACCACACACAACAAGGGCCAGTAAGTTTTTATTGTGAACAAGTTTCCTTTCAGTTCTCGGTGTGTGTGTGTGTGTACTAAGTTATGATATAAAAGATGTCTCTTGTGGGTCACTGTAAAAATAGTTGAAAGCCATTGCTCAAAAACACTATTCTCGGCCGGGCCCTGTGGCTCACGCCTGTAATCCTAGCTCTCTAGGAGGCCGAGGTGGGCGGATCGGTGGAGCTCAGGAGTTCGAGACTAGCCTGAGCAAGAGCGAGACCCCATCTCTACTATAAATAGAAAGAAATTAATTGGCCAACTAATATATATATAAAAAAAAAAATTAGCCGGGCATAGTGGCACATGCCTGTAGTCCCAGCTACTTCGGAGGCTGAGGCAGCAGGATTGCTTGAGCCCAGGAGTTTGAGGTTGCTGTGAGCTAGGCTGACGCCACGGCACTCACTCTAGCCTGGGCAATAAAGTGCGACTCTGTCTCAAAAAAAACAAAAAAACAAAAAAACAAACACTATTCTCAGGCTGGGCATGGTGGCTCACACCTGTAATCCCAGAACTTTGGGAGACCAAGGTAGGAGGATTGATTGAGGCCAGGAGTTCGAGACCAGCCTGAGCAAGAATGAGATGTGGTCTCTACAAAAAATAGAAAAATTAGCCGGGCATGGGGGCAGGCAACAGGGCAAGACCCTGCCTCAAAAAACAAAACAAAATACCAACTACCCCAAACACTATTCTCTCCTCTCCTCTTTTATATCTCAGACAACTCTGTGCAGCCTTAGACTGTTGTCCCGGAAACAAGAAGATATTGATGACGAAAGAAAGAAATGTAGGTGAGAGTCCAGACTCCAATGAAACTTGGGTCTGAATTTGACCGGCCCATGATTTTTCATTCCTTCCTCATTCTATTATGCAGGGTAAGCCACAGGTGCAGAGGAAAATGGCCACCCCTCAGCACAGAGGGTGCTGCTCTCCTCGTTCCTTCCTCTGCCTGCTCCATTCCTCCCCTTCTCTCCTCTCCTCTGAACTTGGAAGGCAGCAGTCATGTCGGCCCATGTCCGAGTCCTGGCTCTGCCATTTACTGTGTGACCTGGGGCAAGTGATTTAACTTCTCTGAGCCTCAGTTTCCTCAGCAGTAAAATGGGGAAGTTATTTGTAAGGTGGTAGAGATGATTAAATGATAAAATGTATGTAAAGTAGTTTAGCACAGTGCCTTGTGCTAAGAAACTCACATATGGTGAGGTTTTTTTTCGTAAAAATAGCCGAATACTGTGTGAAGTACTGTAGTTTATGTGCATTATCTCTCTTTAATCTTTGCAATAAGCCTGCGCAGGACTGGGAAGGAAGCAGGGCCAGCTCTGTGGACAGCATGCCTCGTTTCAAATCCCAGCTCAGGATCTTTTCATATCTTTAAAGACCATACATATTTATTTCTTTGCGAACTGCATTGCCTCTCTTTTAAAAAGGAGCTATTCGGCCTGGGCAACATAGTGAGATCCTGTCTCTACAAAAAAATAAGATTAGCAGAATGTGGTGGGGTGCCTGTAAGTCCCAGCTACTTTGAGGCTAAGGCAGGAGGAAAGCTTGAACCCAGGAGTTGGAGGTTATGGTAAGCTATCATATTGCCACAGCACTCCAGCTTGGCCAACAGAGCAAGACTTCATCATTACAAAGTAATAATAATAATAATAATAAAAAGAGCTGTTTTCATAGCCCCATATAATGACTTCTGCTTATATCACATTAGCCAAAATTCTAGCTGCAAGGGAGGCAGGGAAATGTAGCTTTTAAAAATAGGCTCGGCCAGGTGTGATGGCTCGTGCCTGTAATCCTAGCACTCTGGGAGGCCGAGGCAGAAGGATCACTTGAGCTCAGGAGTTCAATACTAGCCTGAGCAAGAGCAAGACCCCATCTCTATTAAAAATAGAAAAAATTAGCCAGGTGTGGTGGCATGTGCCTGTAGTCCTAGTTAGTGGGGAGGCTCAGGCAGGAAGATCATTTGAGCCCAGGAGTTGCAGTGAGCTATCATGATGCCACTGCACTAATGCCCGGGTAACAGACCAAGACTTTGTCTCAAGAAAAATTAATTAATTAATTAAATAAAAATAGGCTTGTTTCAGTCCCCAACAAAATAAGGAAGAAGGTAAGAATGAATAGTGATTAGGCAACTAGAAGCTTCATCTTTAACAACCTCATCTTGTTCTTGGCTTAATCTTTAATTTTCAGAGGCCCATCCAGAGGGAAAGGAAATGGAGTGGCTACAGAAATAAGAACTGCTAACAGAGATATAAGCTCTGAAAATATGAATGAGGATGTCTAAATTGTATCCAATGTTTTTTTCATCCTTTTTTTTTTTCTAAATAAAACCTTTCAGTTCCTTTAGGAAAATGAGTTTATGGGTTTTCTATATCTTCTTGACTTTATAGAGACCAATAAATTCAGAAAATATGATTGAAAAAATCCTACTTCATGCGCTTCCTGACTGTGTAACCTTGGACAAGGTACCAAACCTTTCTGTGCCTCTGTTTTCTCATCTGTAAAAGAGGCACAATGATCATTCCTATGCACAAGGTTGTTTGAGGAAATAACTTGATATTTTTAAGCACTCAGATAGGGTAAAAAGATCAGCCCATAGTAAATGCCATATAAGTAGTATTTAATGGGCTGGCATTATTATCCTAGTCTCACAGAGGAAGAAACTGAGGCCCACAAAGGTTTTGGCCCCTTTTATTCAGGGAGTGAAAAGGCCTAATTTCTTTCCTCCTTTTTTTTTTTTTTTTTTTTTGAGAAAGGGTTTTGCTCTGTTGCCTGGGTATGAATGATGACAGCGGTGCCATTATAGCTCACTGGAACCTCCAGTTCCTGGGCTGAAGCCATCCTCCTGCCTCAGCCTCAGAGTAAAGCTGGGACTATAGGCGTGCGCCACCATGCCCGGCTAATTTTTCTATTTTTAGTAGAAATTTTTCTATTTTTAGTAGCTCTTGCTCAGGCTGGCCTTGAACTCCTGAGCTCAAGCGATCCTCCCACCTCAGCCTCCCAGAGTGCTAGGATTACATGCATGAACCACCAAGCCCAGCCCTAAATTTCTTTAGCACTTTTTAAATTGCAGCTTAACTTAGAGTGCACAAAGAAACAGTGCGTTTCTTTGATTGTATGTGGAATGTGCATTTGAAGTCCAGATGCTCCCACCCTAGGAACTGCCATCTTTAACCATTATCCTACACCGCCTTTTAAAGCAATGACAACCTATGGCTGCTACTCTTATTTCACCTCTCCCTCCTCTCCTAGTCTCTTCTTGCAGCTCCGCCCCTAAAACGTAGCTATCCATCAAGTCATCAACACATTCTAATTGGCCAATTACATGCAAAGGGCCGGAACCATCCCCCTCCCACAACCGTGGGAAGCACATGATAGGGAGCATGTGCCTACGGGTTGACCAATAGGAGGATAGTATAGTCCAACCAGTCCACCAATGGGAGGGTGATGGTTCTGCAATTTCCAACTCCAACTGCCTCAGCAGGGCAGCCTCGTGCCCTTGCAGTTTGACACCTGCCTTGCATCCTGAGAAGGTCCCTCCGAGGCCACTTAAGGGGTGCAGGATGGCAGGCCCAGACGCCCTAAGTCCCACCTGGGCTTTCCCCACTCTTCTCCTCCGTGGAGCGGGTGGGAGGGAAGGCCATTCCAGACAAAAATAATATAGATGTAAATAAGTATGTTTTCAGGCTTTATCCTTTTATTTCTTTTGTTTCCTTTTTTAATGGGACAACAATCGTCTTGGCTTTCTTTTTCTTTTTCGAGAAATGTTATTTTAAAGTTTCAAGTATCTTGACAATTTGAATACCCTCCCTCACCCTTTTTCCAAGTTTTGGGTGCTGAGGAGAAACATCAGCCTCCCTCTCTATCCTCCCATCTTGTCGCTCAGAGGTGAGTCCTGTGAGAAGTTTAAGGACCTAAAAGGGAGAGGCAACTAAAAGAGCTTAGGGGGCCGGGCGCGGTGGCTCACGCCTGTAATCCCAGCACTCTGGGAGGCGCAGGCGGGCGATTGAGCTCAAGAGTTCATGACCAGCCTGAGCAAGAGCGAGACCCTGTCTCTACTAAAAAAATAGAAAAAAAAAAATTGGCTGAACAACTAAAAATATCTTTAAAAAATTAGCCATTAGGCATGGTGGCACATGCCTGTCGTCCCAGCTAGAGAGGCTGAGGCAGAAGGATTGCTTGAGCCCAGGAGTTTGAGGTTGCTGTGAGCTAGGCTGTCGCCACTCTAGCCCCGGCAACAGAGAGAGAGTCTGTCTAGAAAAAAAAAAAAGAGAGAGATTGGGGGCGGGGAGCGGGGTGTGCAGAAGATGGGATAGGGTGGAGTTAAGAAAAAGCAGCACATCATTGGGTGAAGGAATTTTTAAGGTGAGAGATGGACTGGGAGGTGTAAGCCAGCTTCGGGGTTACAGGGAAAAAATGAATTTGACAGAATTGGGTTTAAAACAAAAAATTAAGACATCTAATTGCCCTGCATGAGGAATATCAAAAAAGCAATGTAGACCCAAAAGAGACGAGAGGTCTGCCTGGTGGCTTTTGATGGTCACAGATGGATGGATCTCAGGGGCCACTGCCTTGTTGGGGCGAAGGAGGCTGGTGGGGGTTTTGAAGGGCACTGCGTTGACGTGTTCCCATGGCCATCTCTTTTTGCCTTCTCTTCTTTAGACAGGTATGCCCCTGCTCTTTGTGCTAGGTTGCATTTTCTTCCCACTGTGCTTCACTGTCCTATGCTGGGGCCTGCAGAACCATGCCAGCCTGCGGATGGAGAGACAGGAGGCTGTCTTTGTGGCATCCAAGTAAGAGGACAAGGGTGAGGGTATCTTTGCTGGGGCCAAGGCTGGCAGAGCTGATACCTTACTTTCAGGAACAGTTAGTACTGAAAGCAGAAGCAGAGTGGGGGCTGGGGTGGGGGTGGGGCTAAGGGTCAAAAGACATCAACTATGGGATCTTTTGCAATTCATTTAATTTCTGTGAACTTCAGATCCCTCATTGGTAAATGGGTTTAATAATAACATCAACTTTCCTTTCTTCCTGGAGATGCTATGTGAGGGTTGTGTGAATTAATGTCTATAAAGTAGGGGCTGCAAACTCCTGCAAATAATATAAGGGAGGTAGACTCTGTGGGGACATTGTGAGCAAGAGGACTCATGTTTTATCTAATGGGGGTAGTGGCTGCTCAGCCCCTGCCAAATGCTATGGAGTTAGAATGTGAGCCCAGTGTTGTCTGTTCTTCTGATTCTTTCTTAGAAGAAGTTGAAGCCAGGCATGGTAGTCACAGCTAATCAGCAGGCTAAGACAGGAGGGTTGCTTGAGCCCAGGAGTTTGAGGTTGCTGTGAGCTATGATGAGGCCACTGCTCTCCAGTCTGGGTGACAGAGTGAGACCTTGTCTAAAAAAAAAAAAAAAAAATTGAGCTATTTTTTTTGAAATTGCCCAAGTTTTGAACATTGACAAGTAACTTAGAATTTACTTAAGAAAATACTATCCTGATAACACCATACTGGCCAAACAAAACATGTCTGTAGGCTGGGTTGGACCCTCAGGCTAGAAATGTATGACCTATTTGACAAAGCTTAACAGAACTGTATGCTATCATCAAACCATAGGTAAAAGAAGGAGTTTGTAGAAGGCAGATTTTACTATGGTGTATAAATGAATTCCCTGGCAGAAAAAGCAAAGCAAAAACTTTTTCTCTACCTGCTTTAATCTGCCTCATTCAAAATGAAAGCAAAATTCCGGGACCAGCTTTGTGGTCCTTAATTTAAGTAGCTATGGCCTACCATCCCCCATCCTCCCAACTCAGTACTTTTTTATGGTTTTGCTCATGTGTAGCTTTGGAGTTATGCCAACATGGCTTTGAAATCCAGATTTTTTTTTTAATTTCAGAATATTATGGGGGTACAAACATTTGGGTTACATGAATTGTTTTTGTACAAATTGAGTCAAAGTTATACAGATATCCATCACCCAGATAGTGTGCATTGTATATGTTAGGTGTGAATTCACCCATCCCCTAGTCCCCACTGAAATCCAGCTTTATCAAGTTTCATAGTTGTGTTATCTTGGCAAGTTCTTCCCCCCAACTTCTAAACCTTCTATAAAACAAGGAGACCACCAGTTGAGAAGATTAAGTCAGAATCAAGATGAATCACCTCTCACTGTGCCCAGAATGTAGTAAAAACTCAGGAAAGTAGTCCCTTTTTCCCCTTAAGGGAAGCTCTGAGGTCAGGTTGGGTCTACTGTTGTCCCTAAAATCTGTCTAAAATCTGTCACTCCTGCTTAAAACAGGACTTCTCAGGGGCTTTCCTACAGCTCACCATTAGAGGGCAGCACAAAACTGCACACCGCAGCCCCTAGCCTCTGCAGGGGCGGAGGTGGCCTGGGCCTGGGGCAGGGAAAGGCCAACAGTAGGGTTGGTTATTGAGGCGACCCTTAGGGCAAGCCTGGACACCAAAGTGCAGTTTGGGTAGGAGGCCCCACGTCGTGCAGAAGTCCACAGGACAACTGGGGTCAGGACAGGAAGGCAGAATCCCAGGGAGGCAGCAGGGAAGAGAAGCAGTGTGACCCTGGCCAAGTCACTGTGCCTCGCCTTGCCTATGCTAGAATGAAGGGCTTGAGCCAGCCAGTCCTCTGTGGGCCTTTCACACTCTGAAACTAGGCTGTTCTTTGAAACCTCAGAGGAAGGGGAGCTAGGAACACAAGACAACTGAAGCAAAAGAGTGTGGTGGGTGCTCAGGGGAGGTCAGGAGGGGCCAGAACCCCAGTGCCCTTGGGCTCCGGGTGGGTTTCCCCACCTTCCTCACACCATGCACTGCCACTCTGACACCCAGCAGGAGAGGGTTCTACCACCTCTTAATTATGTGACCTTGGGCGGCACCACTTAATGCCTCAGGACCGCCCCCTGGCCTGTCGGAAGGGGACAGGTGCCGATACCTTGGTGCTGTTCAGGAGTTCCAGGAGAGCGACCAGGGTGAGGGGCAATGTCGCAGCACATGCAGGGTCACAAGAGGTGCCTCCAATGCGTCCGTTTCCCTGTCTGCCATGGGGTGAGGGGCCTCTGGGTCTGGAGGATGCTGTATGGAGGTGTTTGTCCCCATCCACGCCTTCAGCTCTTCCTTCTGAGGGAGCAAAATGCACCCCTTTCTCCTGCCCCCTCTCCCAGGGTGTCCTCTCTTCTGCCTGAATGAATGTCCTAAGCTGGCCCCCAGCAGGCCACTGAGGGTGCCTGTTGGGAGGCATGGGCAGAGAAGAAACGCCAGCATCTGCAAAGTGCTTATAGGAGATGGGGTCAGGCCCATCTGGGGCCTCAGAGCCCCCCCAGCTGGCCAAGGAGCCCTGGGCCCCCTTCGTCCCCAGGAGGAGAGCCACCCTTTTCCCGCCCTTGTCCCCAGCAGCCCCCTGTGCCATAGCTGCTGTCTCTTTAAGGGCCTCCCCCCTCCCTCTTTCTCAGCTCCCCCCATCTCTGTCGCAGCCACGGCTGTGGCTCAGAGCTGCATGGGGAGACTGCTGCTGCAGGTCCGGTTTCTTGGTGTCTGGTCGGTGCCATCATTTCCCCACCCCTCCCCCCCCAAAGCTGGTGGCCTCCCCTCCCCCGCCCCCTCCCCACAGAGGGGGCAGGGGGCTGGGCACAAACTCTCTGTAATGCCATGTGCTGTGCCCGTGCCAGGCAGCGGGGACCGTGGCGGCAGCCAGAGGCGGCAGCGGCGATGGGAAAGCGGTGTTGACTGCTGACCACTTGCCCGGCTGCTCCCGGCTCCCTCCTTCCCTGCGGCCACCCTCCCTCCTTCAGGGCTGGCACCTCAGTCCCCCCACCCCGCCTCTCAGGCCCTCCCAGCCTCTCCACGTAAGCCACCCCCCCCACCTGCCCGGCCCTCCCTCCCCTCCCCCATCTGCATCCTCCTCCTGTCCCCTCTTCCTCTCTGTCCCTCGCCAAGTCGTCCCCTCCTCATCTCTTCCCAGCCCTCTCACTGGCTTGCTCCTGCTCCCTCTCTCCGGCCCTCTGTCCCAGTCTCGGCCCAGCCGCCCCCTCCCTGCTCCCTCAGTCTCACCGACTCCCCTTCTCCTCCCTCGGTCTGGCTCCCTTGCCCCATCCAGTCCCCACCCTGTCCCCTTTGTGCCCCTTCCTCTCTTGTTCTCTCTCCTTCCCTGGCTTGGCGTCTCTTCCCCACCTCTAACCCCCCTCCGCTCGGCCTCCCTGAACCTTCATGGCCACCATGCTGACCCCAATGGTGGCTGGGGGGGTGGTGTTCCCCGGACTCTTCCTCCTCTCCAAGAACACGCTCCAGCGGCTGCCCCAGCTGCGCTGGGAGGAGGCCGACGCGGTCATTGTCTCTGCCAGGTAAACTGCTTCCCTTTCCCGCAGCCCCTCTGCTCCTTCTCAGGCTTCTCTGGGGATGGAAGGGACCTCAGTGGCCGGTGGACTAGGAGCCCCTGCAGTGGTTGGTGGGCTTTGCCTCCAAGCTTCCTTCCCTCCTCACAGCCTCACTCACTGTCCCGGGAGGCCTGGCCAGTCCAGCCATCTGGTCTGCTAGTATTCAGACTGCTGTTCTTTCCCTCTTTCCCCCACCGCCCCCCTCCAAAATAGGGCCAGCCTCTGACTAAAACATTCCTATATGATATTAGGGACCAAGGCAAGGGGCAGAGAGCCAGGGTGAGTGTTTGGGGGGACAAGGCACAGAGGAGTGAATGGTAGAACTCTACAATCCTGGAACGAGGGCCAGAGTTGGGGAGGGGGTCATGGTGGCAGTCAAGAACAGAGTGGGAAAGTGGCCCAGGGAACTCAGGGTCGCTGAGGGGCCAGGGTGACCGGGTGCGGGGACTGGGCAGCTGAGTGGAATGGGAACAGGCACAGGGCTCCCCTGGCCTTCTCGCAGTGCCTTCCTGCCCCGGGAGAGGCCTATCCTCAGTAGCGCATTCGCAGCACTGTCCCACCTCGGGATGACCTCCCTGCTGTCTTCCTGAGAGGAAGGCGACTCGGTATCCACAAGCGGAGGGAAGGAAGAAAGTGGCGGTGGTGGGGTGAACCTGGGCAAGCCCCGCCTCAGAAGAAGGGGCAAGGACTGGCCCTGAGAAGTGACCAGATCCAAAGCACAGTCACTAGACTAGCAGGGAGGGAAATCGAGGCACACGCCTCTTCCGTCTACCACTTTGCTCTTTTTCTCCCTAGGCTAGTGTCCTCTGTCCAAGCCATCATGGCCTCCACAGCTGGCTACATCGTCTCCACCTCCTGCAAGCACATCATTGATGACCAGTAAGTGCCATGAGACCACCTCTGCCTGGTTTTCGTCAGTCTGTGTCCGTGCAAGACTTCAGAACACCCCACATCTTGCAGGGAACTGTCAGTGGTTCCTAAGCCCTTAACTTGGGCCTGAGGAAGTTAACTTCAATAGCTGCAACTCAACACCCAGGGATAAATTTATCCCATCCTGTCCTTAAAGGTCAGACCAGGGGGAGAAGGGGTGAGGATCAAAGGGAATCCTCCTCCCTAGTCAGCGCCCCTGCCTGCTCTGTCGTAGTGGTTCTGAATGTCCTTTGCTTCCATGCCTCCTCCTGCCCTTGCACTGGGAGTCAGACCCCACTTCCAACCAGCACCCAACTGGGGAGCCCCCCTCTTCATGCCAGGCTCACCCCTCACCTCCTCTCAGAACCCAGGTGTGCAGCCCAGCTCCGTGCACCAGGGAGAAGAGAGGAGAGAGATGACACACACAGGGCCACTAACGGTCAGGCGGTGGGGGAGGGGAGGAGGGGGAAGAGGCCAAAATTTAGCACAGCAGCTGCTGCAGTGCCTGGTGCTTGCCAAAAAGGCCCAGGCCTGAGAGATGGGGCAGGAGGAGGAGGGGGAGGAGGAGGAGGAGGAGGAGGATAATGAGAGGGGCCCTGTCCATGGTGCTGACAGTCCACTCTGGGGTGACCCATGGGCTGTGCTAGTGGCTTGTGAGTGCTGACAATGCTCCCTCTTAGCTTCTGGCCCTGCTTCCTTTCTCTGGTGGCCACTGAGCCCCAGGGGACATCATCTGGGGCACCTGACCTGGAAGTCTGTCTTATCCTTCCCGAAGACGAGTCCCTTCCACCGTAGCATGAGGCAGCGTCCCTTCCTGGAAGGGCTGTTGTGAGGAGGAGTTGAGTTGATATGTGGCAGATGCCAAGGACAGCCCTTGTCGCCTTGTAGTGGATGCCTAACTCCTTCTTCAGACCCAGCTCCCTCCTGCCTCTCTGCCCCTCCCCACCCTGGTCCAAGATGCGCCTGGCTTCTTAAAATCCTCCCAGAGCCTGCATACCCAGAGTCACCTTTTGGCTCTTGCATCCCCCCACCCAGGTCTGTTTTTGTCTCTCCCCCCTTTAATCCTCAGGTAGGTGGGGGGATCAAGGTTAATCCGGGGGCAGCAGCTGTTCCTATTTCTGAGCACCTAATTGCTGAGAGGGCGGGGATGGGATTGAACACTCCACCTTGCAGCCAGGCCTGGCAGCTGCTCCCCACGGCCCCACCATCCCCTCTCCCATCACGTCTGCTCTGCAGAGCCGACTCTCTGGGCCACTCCCTGTGTAACTTCTGGAGGGACAGTTGGATCCTTTTCCACTCTCTCTGTTCTCCTGCCCTTTGTTTCTAACCAGCTGCCTGTCCCTCCCCTCTCCCTGCCCCCAGGCCACAGTTCCAGCACTGCTGCACCCTGGGTCTAGGGTTCTCTGTTCCCTGAAATGTCCCTGCTGGGGAGGGGGCAACCTGCTCCCAGGACTTGCCTTCTGCTTCTGCCCACCCTGCTGGCCCTAGCCCCCACTTCTCTGCCCCGTCATAGCACCCCCAGCTTTGGCCTGAGCTCTCTTTCTGTGTAGCTTCTGTCTGACTTTGCTTTTGTCCCTCCACCTAGTTGGGTAAGCTCCCCTGGGCCTGCCTTCCTGAACCCCCCCCCCACACACACACCGCAAGACCTGTCTCAGGACTGCAGGGTTTAAGAGAAAGTGCCAATGTGCTGACTCAAGAAGAAAAATGCAATGTTGCATATTCATGCACTTCTCATTTTTGTTTACTCTCAAAGTACATAGAACTTTTTCTGTTCTTGGCTCCTTTTGCTCAGCGTTTTCTCCTTAATGCTTGGCTGTACCTGAAAAAACAAGAGATTGGGTCACATTCAGGCAGAACAAGCAGCACTGACACCACCTCTCACTTGCCAACAGGGCCTAGTCTGACGCCTCTGGAATCTTCTAGGGACAGTGGGGCTGTGAGCAAAGGCTGTGGAGCCAGACTTACCATGTTTATTCCTTGGCCAGCTTACCTAGCTTCTCTGTGACTCAGTTTCCTCATCTGTATCACGAGGATGATGAACCCCTTCCTTTTGTAGGGTTTTGGGAGAAGTGAGTACAGTACGTTCACACACGCCAAGGATCTGAGTATTAGAATAGCGCCTGTGCCTAGCAAGCAGACAGCTGGTGGTCACCAACGTGACCTCTCCCCACCACTCACCCCTTCTGCTGTTACTGCTCTAACCTAAGCTGGCCCTGTACCTTGCCTGAGCTCGTGCTCTTACTCCATCTCTGTGCTTTGGGCTGTGGGTGTCTTCTGATCTCTTCCCATTTCTCTATTGCGGAGAAAGAGGGGGGAATATCGGTCTCGAATCCCAACATCACCACTGACCAGTTGCAGGACTGTGACCTGCGGCGAGTTTCTCGTCCTCTGCCCTTTGGTTCCATCATCTGTAACTGGACACTCCACTTCCCTCTCAGCGTTGCTGCGACGATCACTTGAGCTCTGAGTCACGCCGTCCATCCCCTCTCCTCCCGGTTCTTCTCTCTCTCTCTGCCCCACAGACACTGGCTTTCCTCTGCCTACACGCAATTTGCTGTGCCCTACTTCATCTATGACATCTACGCCATGTTCCTCTGTCACTGGCACAAGCACCAGGTCAAAGGGCACGGAGGGGACGATGGAGCGGCTAGAGCCCCAGGCAGCACCTGGGCGGTGGTGCGCGGCTACCTGCACAAGGAGTTCCTCATGGTGCTCCACCACGCCGTCATGGTGCTGGTGTGCTTCCCGCTGTCAGTGGTGAGTCCTCGGGCGCCCCGGGGAGCTGGGGGCCTGGGTACCAGCAGCGGGGAGGGCCCAGCAGGGCCCCAGGAAAAGCTGTTGACCTGGAGGGTTTGCTGAGCAGGAGGGTCTGTGCCGTGCCCTGCTGTGGTGCTTTGGATCTGTTGCTGAGTGTCTCTGAGCCTCAGTTTCCTCACCTGTAATGGAGGGAACACAGTCCTACCTGCAGGACTGTTGGAGGGAAACAGTGAGGTCATACACCCAGTTTTGCAACTGTACCCACATGTCCGGATGCCCAGAGTTAAGCATCTCTGAAAGTGACAGCAAAGAGAGGGGAGCCCAGCGTGAGGCCCAGACCCCACCTTCCTCCCTCTCTGCTCAGGTGTGGCGACAGGGCAAGGGGGATTTCTTTCTGGGCTGCATGTTGATGGCAGAGGTCAGCACCCCCTTCGTCTGCCTTGGCAAGATCCTTATCCAGGTGAGAAGGCACCTGAGGGTGTAGGAGTCTGAAGAGAGGGCACAGGAAGGGAGGCACCTTCGGGGACTTTCAGGGATTGTGGGGGGAGCTGCGGGCTGGGGCAAGGGGAGGCGGGGCGGGGGCAAGCAGGGGAGCAGGGCAGGGCACTCTGGCCACCCTCCATGTGTGTCCACAGTACAAGCAGCAGCACACGCTGTTGCACAAGGTCAACGGGGCCCTGATGCTGCTCAGCTTCCTGTGCTGCCGGGTGCTGCTCTTCCCCTACCTGTACTGGGCCTATGGGCGGCACGCGGGCCTGCCCCTGCTGGCCGTGCCCTTGGCCATCCCAGCCCACGTCAACCTGGGTGCCGCGCTGCTCCTGGCTCCCCAGCTCTACTGGTTCTTCCTCATCTGCCGTGGGGCCTGCCGCCTCTTCCAGCCCCGCTCCCCGCCGCCCTCGCCCTTCCAGGCCCAGGACTGAGGGGGCCTGGGGCCCTGCCCCTCCCCACCTCACCACCCTGGGGACAGGGCTGTGGGGCTGACGGATGAGGGTGGCAGCCAGGGGCCCTCGCTGGACAGCCCTAGGACATGGGTGGACCAGAAGGGGGATGGGCCCTCCCTCAGGGGCCAATGGCAGGGAGAGGGGGGACCTCTTCTCCCCACAGCGCCCAAGCCCAGACTGGAGACCCCTCCCTGTATACCCCTCACTGGAGAAGGGCAGGGGGCACCACCTCCCCCCTGCTGAGCGCTGGAAGGCTCGTGGGGAAACAAGGACTCAAGGGGACCAGGAGTCAGGACATGGGGGAGGCCCCGCTGCCAAGGACATCCCCGCCCCTTGCTGCAACCCCTCTGGGCTCCCCGTCACTTGGGAGAGAGGATACCCTAATTACCCCCCACCAGGGGCCAGCGCCCCCAGAGCTCCTCTCCGGGGCAGGCCAGGCTGAGGAATCTTATTTATTTTATTTATTTGCCCAAATTCAGACTAGTCTGTTGGGGTGGGAGGAGGGGGGTGCTGCTACCCCCCAAACCTCAGCGCGAGCAGCCCTGGGGCAGGTGAGGGCCGCCCAGTCCTTTCCCATTAGGCTGCACAGCTTGCCCTCAGGCCCTGGCATGTCCCTGGTGCTACAGACCTCTCAAGGCTTCCTCCAATCTGGGGTCGGGGGACCTGGGAGGTGCTTACAGACCGCTAATAAAGACGATCTGTGTGAACGCCACCAAGGCCCTCTTCACCCAGTTCTTTGGGGCCTGGAAGGGAGGAGGTGGGGGCACAGGGAGTGGAAACAAGGACATCCGCAAGAGAGGGCAGGACCCCTGGCGCATCACAGAGCTGTCAGAGAGGAGAAAGCAAGGACTTTTATTCATCAGCAGGAGAGGAGGGAGGATTTGGGGCGCGTGGGCTGAGTCCAGGGCCCTTGTCCACTCTTTAGGCTCCTTTCTGGAAGCTCCTGTGGGGCATGAAGGTCAGAGGTGGGAGGTCACACACTGCCCCCAGGATTGGGGTCCTTCAGCCTCTCTTGAGAAAGGTGGAGGGGAGTGGGGTCGGGGCAGAGGGCAGGCTTACACGTGGGTGCAGAACTGGAAAAGGAGGAAGAAGAAGGCCAGCACCAGCGCGCCCACCAGGATGTGTTGGAAGAGCTCCGAGTTGGAACCTGCTAGGCAAGGAGGGGGAGACGGCGACCTCGGACTCGCCTCCAGTGGGAGGTGACGGGCAGTTCTCCCCCAGGCCCGGGTTCACACCTGAGCGAGTAAAGACGACAGGCCTCTCTCCAATGAACCGGGCCACAGCCAGGACCTTGGCTTGGTCCGAGTCTGGGTAATCGAAGAAATCAGGTCTGTCTATGAAGACTGGGGACTCTGTGCTCAGGACTAAAGTCTTGGCGCGCTTTGGGCTGGGTGCTAGGACCCACAGCAAAGTCTGTGACAACAGCCAAACAGACCCCTGCCCATACCCCAAGAAGCTGAGGCTGCCTTATTGCGGCCTCAGAGGGGCTTGAATTTGTTCCTAGGGTCAGCTCAGCTCTCCATGAGAGGGCCCATGGTGGGGTGGGGGATGGGGACAGATGGGGAGGATGGGAGAGAAGGGTAGAGAGAAAAGAGAAAGGCCCTGGGTTGGCCTCCCAGTCCCTAAGGGGGCATTGCCCCTCACCCCCACAGCCTTCTTCCTTCCCACTGCTCCCAAAACAGTGCCCCACCTGTTTCTATGCCCCCCAGCCCAGCCAGCCACACCCACGCCAGCACCCACTGGCACAGCCTCATGGCCCCTCCACTCCAATTATGGGGTGGGGGCTCTATGATGTCACAGACCAGAACCATTCTGAGTGCATACTCTAGGGCGAGGGGATAGAGAAAGTGCTAGGATCTGGGACCCCTAGAATCAGAAAAGAAGAGGTTGGGACCAACAGAGCCCTCATCCTTTGGGACAATGCTGATGACAAATCCACGACAGTGGCAGCCCCAGAATCTACAAACAGGAGGGGCTTAGTAGGGCAATCTTGCTGAAAGCCAGAACTAAGGGAAGCTGCATTTGTACAGCAGGGACATTTTGGGGTGGGGGGACAGGGCTACTGCACACCTCCAGTTACCCCTTGGATCAACAACAGGTGGTATTTATTGAGCATTTATTTCTAGTCCAAATACTTTGCGCAGATTGGCTCATGTAACCACTGCAACAACCCTACGAGGCAGGTACTCTTGTTCTCCTCGCACAGAAAGAAACCAAGACACAGAGGGAAAAAGTGATGTAGCGGTGCATACTAACCAGGGGTGTGTGCCTTCCTCCCTGAGGCTTCCCTCTTGCCCAAATTCTGGGAACAGCGGTCTCCAGATCCAACCCCAAACCGGGTCTCATTGCCCAGCTGAGAGTGAGAATGAGGTTCCTCGGCCTGGGAACCAAGAGAAGTAACAGCCCCTCCCCGCTAGGTGGCAGCAGTGTCCGCGCCTGGCTGTTCACCTCCGCCCGCCGGCGGCCCCAGGCCCTCCTCCCGCCTCTTCCCACAGGTTGCAACTGGTGCTGCAGGAAAACCGATCGCTGCGGAATGGCAGTCGGGGGCTTGTCAGAGGAAGTCCTCGGGCCCATTCCGAGGCAGGCCTCTTGCCCATCCACAGAGCCTTGGCTGACTCCCCTCGCTGTGTCTCAGTTTCCCCTTCTGCGGCCGGTGGGCTCTCCCAGGGGCCATGCCATCTCCGCTCTGAGTCGCACTGCCCAATAGCCATTCCCACTCCTGTGGCCCCAGATACCCTGTGGCCGCTTAGGGTGTAAGAGTTAGCTCCCTTCTGATTGGCAGGTAGGCCTGTCTGTCACAGACATGTTCCATCCCCCAAGCCCAAGGACACTTCAGGGTCTCCTTAGTTTCACGACTCAAGTGCCTTTTCAACAGCCTCTGGCACACCCAGGGCCGTGGCTTCCCCACAGCCACGCGTGTGTCCGTGGCGTGTGTGAGCCTCTGCCCACAGGTGGAGGCTCGCTCCTGGGCTGGGTGCTCCACCTCTTCATCTTTCCTGCCCCCAGGGCCCCAGAGTCCCAGCCCCCCTGTGTGTCGCCGGCAACCCTGGGAGGTACAACCCTGGGAGGTACTCGCCACCATCTGCGTCTAGCTCCTAGACAAGAAAAAGTCCAAAAAGAAAAAAGGAAAAGGAGGAGGGGAGGAGGGGACTAACACCTAAGGGGCCTCTTTAGGACTGGCCCTGTGGGGGGGGGGGGCTGCTTCTCGGGCTCTTCTCTTCTGACAAAGAGGAAGTGACTTACCCAAAACCGCAGGGCATGTGGGGGTGCAGGGGCTCAACCGCCTGGCTCCTGTCTCAGGGCCGGGAGTCACGCCCCAGGCCTGTGTGCAGCTGCTCCTCCTGGTTAGCTGGGAGAAGGGGTCCACAGCCGGTAGCCTTTGGGGCTGATTTTTTAGCTTCCTCTATCGCCTCAAAAGAATACGGCTGCTCTCTCTACAAGAAAAGGCCCTTTTGACTCCAACAGTGAATTATCCACTCATCCATTCATCCAACCATTAAATACACGTATTGAGCTCCCGCTATGTGCTGGCTGGACTCCATTTACAGCTTAGATAGAAATCACCAGGGCATGGCCTCTGCCCTTCGGAATCACGGGGAGAGAACGCATGAATGTGCAGTGTTCTAGTATAGATGGACAGCTCCTAAGGAGTTGTCTACACTTGCTGTCTCCACTCCCTCACCTTTAATGTATTCTTCACCCTCTTCTGGTCTGTATTTGTCCCCAACACTGCACTGAAGCCACTTTGGGCAAGTCTACCAATGACCTTTGATTTGCCATATCTAATGGTTACTTCTCTTTCCATTCTGTCTGTCTCTCAGCAGGGTACACCTGACCCTAACTCTGGGCATGGGAGCCACACTCTCCAATTCTTGGGACTCCTCCTTCTCTAGCCAGCTCAGCCTTGGGCATTTTCTTTTCTATCTATATTCTCTCTGCCTAGGTGATCTCATCCAGACTCATGGCTTTAAATACCATCTATATGCTGGTGACTCACAAATGCATATTTCCAGACCTCTCCTCTGAGCTCCAGACTCCTATAGCCAGCTTCCTGCTTGATGTCTCTTGTTTGTATGTCCAAAAACATCTCCAATGCAATAGCTCCCAAATGGAGCTCTTAAGTTTCCTACCCGAACCTGCTCCTTCTCTCATCTTTTCATCTCAGCAAATGGTCCCACCACTTCCCTGCATTTTCTGCTCAACACAGGAACCCAGGAATCATCTCAGCTCCCTCTCAGCTCTCACCTGACAAATCCCCAGTTAAGACCTGTTGGTTCAGGCTGGGCGAGGTAGCTCACACCTGTAATCCTAGCACTCTGGGAGGCTGAGGCGGGCGGATTGCTCAAGGTCAGGAGTTCGAAACCAGCCTGAGCAAGAGTGAGACCCCCCCCCCATCTCTACTATAAATAGAAATAAATTAATTGGCCAACTAATATATATAGAAAAAATTAGCCTGGCATGGGGGCGCATGCCTGTAGTCCCAGCTACTTGGGAGGCTGAGGCAGTAGGATTGCTTGAGCCCAGGAGATTGAGGTTGCTGTGAGCTAGGCTGACGCCATGGCACTCACTCTAGCCTGGGCAACAAAGTGAGACTCTGTCTCAAAAAAAAAGACCTGTTGGTTCAATTTCCAACAGAGATCCCAGATCCATCCACTGCCCTTCCCTTCACTGCAGCCCTCCCCATTCAAGCTGATGCCGTGTTTCACTTGGCTTACTGTAGCAGCCTATGGACTGGTCCATCCACGTTCACTCCTACCCTCTAAGACCCATTCCCCAACTATGGGCCAGAAAAATCAGAACACAAGGATCCACTACTTAAAACCCTCCAGTGACTTCCTGTTGCCCCTGGTATTCTGAGCATTTTTCCTTTGCTTGCAAGACTCTGGCTGGCCAGCCCCTGTCACTGACCCACCTCTCCCTTCTCATCCTTCCCCTCCTCAGCACACCCAACCATACTGGCCCTTGGGCCGTTCTTTGTATACGTGCAGGTTCCTGACTGCCTCCCAGCCTTGGTGCGGATCTCTGCCTGGGATTCCCCTGACTCCATACTTGACCCTAGCTAACTCCTCCTCATCTTTCAGGGCTCAGCAGAGACAAAACTTCCTCTGGGAAGTGAGCCCTGGGCTCCCATGGTTCTCTGGCCATCCCTATCGTTGTGGCTGTCTCCCTGTATTGGAACTGGCCTGTGTGTTGTCTATCTCCCCTAGGAGGCTGGGAAGCCAGAGGTCATTGCTCTTGGCCATAGTTGTATCACCTCTATCTGTAGTAGGTAGTCAATAAACATTTACTGAATGACTAGATGGCTGACTGGTGGATGAAAAGCCTTCCATCTCTGGACAAATCAGGGCTCGGCACTGCCTGCTATTTTCCTCCACAGTTGGCTCAGCTCCTCATCCTCACCTGCCTTCAACACGGCTTTCTGGAGGTTTGCTGGCCTGGGAGCACTGAGGGGAGAGCACTGGAGGAGATAGGACTTTGCAGACTCCTGGGCCATGTTGCCATGGACACCGTCCCGTTGAACCCACCAGCTGTGGCCCTGGATGGCATCTCCCTTAGTTCTGCCTCCTTTCTTATCCTGGAGAGCCAGGAAGAAAACCTAATGGGTTGCCTTCACTTTAAAAATGTATTATCTTAATGTAGTCTTTGGAATGGCTAACCTATCACGTGGCACAAAATTCAAAAAATCCAAAAAAGATGTATGTTGAGAAATAAGTCTTTCCTATTCCTGCTTTACCTCCTCAGAGGTCACCATAGTTATTTATTTATTTATTTATTTACTGAGACAGAGTCTCTCTTTGTTGCCCAGGCTAGAGTGAGTGCCGTGGCATCAGCCTAGCTCACAGCAACCTCAAACTCCTGGGCTCAAGCAATCCTGCTGCCTC
>VSMD01107732.1:0-28152 GCA_008750895.1 Mirza zaza
TTTGTATATATATTTTTAATTGGTCAATTAATTTCTTTCTATTTTTAGTAGAGACGGGGTCTCGCTCAGGCTGGTTTTGAACTCCCGACCTTGAGCAATCCACCCGCCTTGGCCTCCCAGAGTGCTAGGATTACAGGCTTGAGCCACCGTGCCCGGCCTGATACTTACTATTCTTAAAAGTATTATTTTTTTTGTAGAATGTCCCCAAGCTGGATTTGAAACATCTAGCAACTGCTTCTCAGCAGACCAAGAAAAACTGTAAGCTATTTGAAGTCACCTAGTCTTGTGTTATTCATTGATTCTTAATTACAAATATTTTCATGTACTCTTTACCTTGTTTTTACTGTAGTGGAAGCACAGCATGGCAATGTGAGGACAAATGACACTGACTCCATCAAGGACAGGAATTCGGAGAGTCCAAAGGAAGATGTAGTTGAAGACCTTCATTCCAGACCAACCAAAGTCCCGCCATTCATTCCTAAAATTGCCTTTAAATTCGATCGCCCTTATCCCAGATTTTTATTCATGCCTTTAAACAAGTTTCCTGCCACAGAGGTAAGTTGTTTTTATAAAACCTTTATCCCCATTCTTTTTCACACACCATCCCCCCATCTTCATAATGATGACAAGGATCCTAACAAGAAATGGAAGTCCTCATGATCATAAGAGAAAACGTGTGTAATGACAAGACAGAGATACGCACAGTGTTGAGAACTGTAAAGCTGGGGCTATGGGGAGATGAGCAATTCTGAAGTTTACTCTTATGGAAGGAAAGAATTGGAAGACAACCGAAAAGAACAGACCAGTCAATATGGAGAAGAGGAGGGGATGATAGGATTTATTGAGGAAGGGCAAGATAAATATAAAGATTGAATAACAGACTATTATAAAAACACAGCAGAAATAGTGGGGTTAAATGAGGGCATGATCTCTTTATGTTATAAGATATGATAGAAATTATTTTAAATGCAACTTAGGAAAGGCAGGTAATGAAAAAATGCTCAGATTCTTCTGAATGATTTATAACTGATTTTAATGAACTGAAAGAAAACTTAATGGTGAATATAATAATATTTGTTTGTTATACATTGGTAAATGGCTAGCACATAATTCAAACATTATGAACATAAGGGAAAGATAAATATTGAACGTGATAGACATCCCAGTAACACTGATTAGATGATGTGAATGTATTAAATTATCACATGGACCTCAAAAATATCTACCCTTATTTGTCAATTACAAAATTAAAAAAAGAAATTTTAATCCTTTTTTCTTTTAAATTTAATAAAGTGACATCTTGTATTTAATGTAGTACAATCTGTATTCCTAGATGATGCAACATAAAATCTGTTTTAGGCCTTATCAGGTTTATTATGAATGATTAATATTTGACTCTTCTGTTTTTTGTTTAAGGTTTCTAACTTAGTGTTTGGTATAGTCTCACCTTACTTAACTAATTCATCTTACTATTTGATATAATCTTGTAGGTGCTTCAGAACTTTTTGAGAATAAAAAGGGAAAACAAATAAGCATTATATTTATCTTTTCATCAACTAAAATTATGATTTCTGGTTATATAAATGAGGTTCTTAATCTATATCCATTAAATGAGAAAAGAGATTTTAAGCTACGCCCTTCTTAAAGAAGTGAATCAAGTATTTATTTTAGAGATATTCTGATTCATCTTAGATGCCCATACCTAATGCAGGCAATCAATGATTGTTTTCTTTTCTTTTCTTTTTTTTTTTTTTTTTTTTGAGACAGTCTCGCACTGTTGCTCCAGCTAGAGTGCCGTGGCATCAGCCTGGCTCACAGCATCCTCAAACTCCTGGGCTCAAGCAATCCTCCTGCCTCAGCCTCCCAAGTAGCTGGGACTACAGGCATGTGCCACCATGCCCAGCTAATTTTTTCTGTATGTTTTTAGCTGTCCAGCTAATTTCTTTCTATTGTTTTAGTAGAGATGGGGTCTCGCTCTTGCTTGGACTGGTCTCGAACTCCTGAGTTCAAACGATCCACCTGCCTCGGCCTCCCAGAGTGCTAGGATTACAGCTGTGAGCCACGGAGCCGGCCAATGATTGTTTTCTGAAATAAGCTACACAATATCATAGAATCATAAGGAAAGAAAGATTGCCAACGGAGTATATAAAATTATTTCTGGAAGATAATTTCATTTTTTAAAATTTTATTTCAGAATATTATGGGGGTACAAACATTTTAGTTACATATAATTCCTTAGTTTGCTTACAACAACATCTCCACCAATGGGGACATTTTATTACTCTCAAGAAGCTTTATTAACTTTTGTGTTCATAGTTGTCAAACCTTGTACATAAATTCTTTTATCTCTAAAACTCAGGAATCCTGTTGGCTTGATTTTTTAGTCCTTTTCTTTATTCCTGGTGTGAATATTCAGTCCTGCTTGACAATCATAGATGCACTGTAAGACTTTTAAATCTTCAACTTGGATAATCATAGCATTTTTTTATATTAGATCCTTTCTCTAATTTTTAGCTACTATCCTATAATGTGTAAATAGGCATTCTGAGTTATTAGGATGTTATTGACAGGGTAATAAGAAAACCATGTGAATTTCAAACTGGGTTTTTACATTTCTTTCGTACATCACAGCAGTACCTAAAAATGCTTCATAAGTCTCTAATCACATAAGCATTTCTCTTCTACAGGTTGAAACTTTTAAGATTAATTATTAAAAGGGAGTTTTCTTGCAGCATCTTGAATCGGTTCTTTTGAATTCATTGTTTTCATTCTATTTAAAAATGCACATTACCATAATAATCAGAAGTAAATATTTACATATTTAGTAAAAGCATATATTATATCCTTGAAAAAATGTTAAAACATAAAATTTGAAAAACTGATTACCACGAGTTCGTTGGCTCCTCTTGTTTTCATTTTCCAAATTCCAGAGTTTTGTATAGGTTTGGATTATTTAATTTGTCAGTTTAGTATATCTTAAAAATACTTGTTTTAATACCATATGCTTTTCTTGAGTAATGTCGTCTATCTTTATTCCAAAAGTATTTATCAAGATTTGTCTTCTGTGTCCCCTGGGTACTTCAAATTTCATGTATCCCAAACTGAAGACATTGTCCTTAACCGTTCCCCAACTCTTCCCTATTTGTGACCTACTCTGTCATTGGTTTCCCCATCACAGTAAATGACATCTAGTAAATACCACTGAAACATTGAATTAGAGCAAGTCCTGCACTCCAGCCCTCCCTGAAATCACCAATGCAGTCACTCATCAAGTTCATATCTTCTACCTGCAAACCATTGTTCATACATTATTACCATCATTCGCTTTCTGACCTATGACTTTGAAATGTTCTTTTCTGGTTTTGCCCTCCTCCCCCCATGTTCATCTGTCTTTACATTGCTACCAACATGACCTTTCTAAAGTATATTTGTGATGCTCTGAATGATCTCCTTATTGAGTGGATCCCAATACATGAGGGGAAAGTTCACGTTCTGTCATGATACATGTCTTTTGTGGTCTGGTCTGATTCTCCCATTTTGTCTCTCGATCTGATTCCTTATAACTGTGTTGCAGGTTTACCTACTTTGGTAGCCCTCATTTACCATGTGGTTTTATGCCTCATCCTTTTGCTCACACTCCCCTTTCTGGAAACTCTTCACACTCTCACTCTACACCTTGTCTGTCTTTCAAAATACAGCCCGATCTTTGCAGCATTTCCTGAGTTTCCCAGGCAGAACCAGCTCTTCTGTCCTTTGTGCGCTTACTGTGCTTTATTTACTTTAATTGTAGAACTCATAAATTATACTTTTCTTATTTGTTTTCATATGTTTCTACCTCCACTTGAATATGGGACTGAATCTGTCTTCTATTTCTATTTTCAGATTCTCCCCGGATAATGTGTATGATTTGATAAACACAATATATGTTTGTTGTCTCACTGACTGACTGGGTGCATGAGTGCGTAATACATTTTCTGAAGTTGTTTTTTTTTCTTCTTAATAGGAGGAAGAAAGAATGGTAGAAAGTGGTATTTCTAGTTTTGAAAGGGATCCACCAGAGCAAACAAGTAATGACAATTTTATCTTTGTGTACAAAAATATTATAGGCGGTAAGTTAGGGAATATCTATGAAAATTGTTCAATGCTCAAATGCTATTATGAAAAAACCAATTAATGGGTAGACCCAGATAACATATCTATTTCTTTTAAATAGTTTTCTTTTGCTGTCTTTATACTACCAACTACTTCTTCCTGGAACTGCTTCAACCTTCTGAAATTCTTTTTGGATGTGACTTTTATTTTCTTGAAATATTCACATGGAGATAGACTTGTATATGTCTTTGAAATTCATAGTAATAAATTTTCTCATTAATATATCTGTGAATAACCTTTTATTTATGTAATGTCCACATCAGGATCAGGAAAAGAGGAAGATAAAGAACCAAGTTTGTATTTGGAGGTACTGTCTGTTGTTATTATTTTTAAATATAAGCATTAGTGATGTTAAAACATAAAGGGGGATGCTTTGACTTTATAACTTGTGCATATGCCTATAAGGAATTATTTTCTTATACTTTCAGCTCATAATTAATAAATATGTGCTAAGAATGTTACTGCTGCATGGCACAATTGTGCTAATTTTTGCAGGATTCATTTAAAAGGCCAGTGTAGTATAGTACAAAATAATAAGGGTTAGGTTACAGGGAATCAGTTTGGCTTCTGAAATTAAGTTTATTTAAAAACTAGTAAAGAATTATTTGATGCCAACCTATGGCCAAATGACTGATTCTGTGGTAAATATTGCTGTGTAAAAGTCCTAATGAGATTCAGACAGAAGCAGTTTGGATTGTAGTTTTTTATAACTTGGAGCTTGAAAAGATAATGCCTGGAATTTGAAAGTATTACTATATTTTAATTGTCCAGCATAGATCTGCAGCAAACATTTTAGGAGAAGGAAAATCATGGGGAATAATGAATTGTGGGACTGTAATAGCTATACTTCAGTTTAGTGGTGTTTTAATAAGTAGAAATCATGTTTTAAAATAGAGCACATTGAGTACTTTTGTGGCAGCCATGCTTATAGTAACGTAAGTATAAAAGTATGATGTATTCTAAAGGGAAAACTGTGGAAAGAGATAGGAAGTGCCTGACCTCTTAGAAGTAGTGGCTACATAGTGGTACCAGCACCAAGTGGAACTCAAAAGACATGTTATCCTGGTTCTGTCACCTTCTATGGAACTTTCCAAAATTATTTAATTACGAATGTCTGTGACATCATTCCTCAATATGGTACTAATATCTACCTCTTAAGTGTGTGTAATGAACACATATGGTAAGAAATGTGAAAACATTTTATAATCTGGAAAGTATGTGTACAAATGTAAGACAAAATGATCCTGGTGGTATTTAATGACTTAGTAAATATTGGGAGTAGATTTTTAAACCCAAAGGCAGTAGTGTCAAGGCAAGAATGAGAAAGTTAGGAAAGTTAGAATGGGCATGTGGATTTCTAGTTTGGGATATGATGAGTTTCAGCTGAGTATTACTAAAGATTTCCTATAAGAATATAGTGATTTGGTGCTTAAGAACTTCCTGATGAGATTTCACATGTTCTGACCTTGATCAAATTTTTGATATTGAGTACCAACTATGTGCTGAGTTGTTAAACACTGAATATACAAGATGAGGACTTCTGCTATAATGGTTGGAACAGAAAAACAAACAACCAGCATTTCTAACTCACTATAAGTGCTTCGTATAAAGAAAACAGATAATATTATAAACTTATGTAGAGAATACTGAGGAAGATTGTAGTTAGAATGGGGAAGGGTTTGGGAGTGGAAGTCTGCAGTTAGAGAAACTCTTTCTGAAGGTGACGTTCAGGCTGCCAACTAAAGGATGAGAAGGAGCCAGGCATGTGAAAGTCTAGGAGGAGGACATTTTGGGCAGCAACAATGGATCACATGTGTTCATCATTTTACTCTGAACATCCTGGAAAGACCAGGAAGCAGGAAAGGGGGTAACCATCTTGATCATCAATTTTATTTTTATTATGTGGATGTGTAGAAAAGAAAATGTGCAAATACTTGCCTGGCATGCTTTAGATGCTTCAAAAATAAATGTTCTTATTCTTCCCTTTATATTAAGGCTTGCCATTACACTTTCTTTTTTATTATTTCAGGGTATTATGAGGCTGCAAACATTTTGGTTATATTTTATATCATTGCCTCTCACTAGTGGGGGTTAGAGGCATGCCCTGCCCCCCCCATGCTCACCGTGTCCTATAGTTGTGAGTTTATCCCCCCTCCCCCTGCTAAACCCCCATCCTTTCAGCATATTACTAACATGTGAGCACCGTAGTGTTAGTACCAGTTTGATGGTGAGTACAAGTGGCGCCTATTCTTCCAATCTTGTGTTACCTCACTTCGGATAATGGGCTCAAGCTCAATCCAGGAAAATACAAGAGGTGCTAGATCACTGTTGTTTCTCTTAAAGTTATTTTTTAATTGGGAAAGAGTTGAGTACTGTATCTGATATCTGTCTGCTTTTATTTAAACACAACATAAAAGTTTTTGCTAATACTGTGTCATTTTATTCAACCACTTTTCTATCTGTAAAATTTTTATCAAAATATATTCAGATTTCTCCAGTTTCTCTGCTTGTTACCTAAATAAAGCAGCATTGACAATGTTCACCTTATATTCAACGTGACATACTCCAAAGTTTCTTATACTGCTAAGCATCAAATTTTAACCTAAAATTTCTATAATTAGAAATATTTTAAATGTTTAATGCTGTAAATTTTTTAACAAGTATATTGTATTTTTAAGAAATGTTCTCTAATTTTTGGTGGGGAGTGCAAAGTAGAGTCCATTATTTTGAGGTTAGTTCCTTGGTGAAATATGCACATAAGTTACATTTTGTTTGTGAATATGTTACATTAGGCCTTCTATGCTGCATTTATAGACCCATACACAGATAAAAGATGAGCTTGATCCAGACAACATATATGAAGTTCTCTGTTGCAATTTTTTGGTTTTGAATACATGCTTCTCTTAGTTTTATGTGAAATTGCTTTAACAAAAAGAACTTCAGATATTTTTGAAGAAAGTGATTGGTAAATCTTGATGTAACTTATTATTTTAAACTGAAGCTCATATTGATAATTTTAACAGAGTATCTCAGAGGATCATTCGGAGGACGATCTTAGACATTTACCTGGGGCTGCCAATCAAAAAGAAAAAAGCACAGTGAATACACAAGCAGAAGGTAAGAACTGTGTTTTACTAAAAAAGTCATTTGATTCAGCAAATCTGGGATTCTTCATTTCTAATATGTTCTGAGGTGATGCCACTGCTGCTGGTCCCTGGACCATGCTGAGTAGCAAAGGTACACATTTCCCTGTAGAGACATCTGGAAGAAGAGCCATTGGAGAACAGTTCCAATATAGCAGGATCAAAGGAAAGCATTATTTTGCTTTTATTTCTGACCAGGTTTCTGGTCAGAGGGGAAAAAGCAACAAGATGGAGTAATCAAAATTATAGATATAAGATATTATTACTAAATAAAGAGGAAAGAAGTGGTGGAAATAATCCATGAAATGAATGGTGACCACAGATCTGGAGGAGGGATTGTGAGTGGAGAAAGAGGGAGGAAAGAAAGAAGTTAGATTTACACATATGATTAGATAGTTGTTGTCCCAGAGATTGCTGGAAGCAAGACTGTGCGAGAACTGCGGAGTATACCGCAGTGACTCATTTCTCTTCTCCATAACTATCAGGCATCAGATGTGTGCTGCATTGATATTCATTAATTAAAAGGAATTAATTTTAATATACAAGCATTGGCTGTTTTCTGAAGAAAGCCAAATTTTTTATAAACTAGCTGTTTTTTTGTTTTTTTTTTTGAGACAGAGTCTCGCTTTGTTGCCCAGGCTAGAGTGAGTGCCGTGGCGTCAGCCTAGCTCACAGCAACCTCAAACTCCTGGGCTCAAGCAATCCTGCTGCCTCAGCCTCCTGAGTAGCTGGGACTACAGGCATGTGCCACCATGCCCGGCTAATTTATATATATATATATTAGTTGGCCAATTAATTTCTTTCTATTTTTATAGTAGAGACGGGGTCTCACTCAGGCTGGTTTTGAACTCCTGACCTTGAGCAATCCGCCCGCCTCGGCCTCCCAGAGTGCTAGGATTACAGGCGTGAGCCACCGCGCCCGGCCAAACTAGCTGTTTTCTAAAAATCATTGAGATTAATATGATATCCACAAATTAATTTTAGAAACAATAAAATTATAGAGCTTATTCTTTGACTTTTCTTGTTATTTTCAATGACTATTACACTGATTTTGAAATAGAAAAGGTTACTAATATCTAATGATTATGTGGCGATATGAATTTATGCTTTTAGTTAAATATTTCAATATTGAGAGCTGATTATACATAATTTCTTAGATGTATTTTATATACATTTTCCATGAGTGGACAAAGAAACTTTAAGATGGGAAAATGAGAGGATTTAAGAAATGTAGGCCTACCTGCAGTCCACACGGGTATGAATAATTTTATTCACTGTCATTCTACAAGTGTGTATCCATGCTGATCAATTCAAACACTTTCATGAGAAATGGATTATACATTATACTAAACTGTCATCACTACTGTGTCCTTACTAAATGAGGGGACAGTTGGAGAATATGATAAATACTTATAGCATGATGGTATAAATGATTCTCATGTGTTGCATTAAAGATATGGTGTATTCCTCTCCCAACAACCTTGTCATTTATTGTCTCAGTATCATGACTCACACCTCTGATTAAAGATCACTGTTCATATTGTTATATGCACACTTTCCTGTTTCAGTTATTTTCACTTGAAACATAATGTCACTTTTAACATCTTAACTACGTATTGTGTTAAACCTATATTCCTATTTTTCTTCAGTTTACTTCTGTCATATTGTTGTTTGCACCAAACCAAACCAAACAAAAACACCAAAATAAAAAACAACCCCAAACCAAAAGTAAGCCCATTCAAAGCCAAGCTACAGGATTCAGCTCTATACTAATTCTCCATGGCTGTATGACTAGCTTTGCCATCTTTGCATTAATATAATCGTTTATATTGATTGCATGTCCCCTTTGTTTTTCAGGGTCTCCTGAGAAACATCATAAGTTGAAGGTGATAACAAAGTTTTTTCATCTGGCATTATTCCATGTACATTGTAGGAAACACATGGTATTTATGATACACTTTGTTTCAAAGGCCACCATCATGGAGAAAGTTTCTAGTCCGGAAATAGGTGTACGAACAATAAACGTGCAACCAGCCAGATCAGGTACATCTTTTTGGTGGTGTTATTTAGAAACAGGGTCTCACTGTGTTACCCAGGCTGATGGGCAGTGGCCCATCAGGGCTCACTGCAACTTCAAACCCCTGGACTGAAGAGTGAAGAGGTCTGTCTGCCTCCATTAAGTTCCCAGTGTGCAATCCCTGTCTTTGTTAGGGAATTGACAGAGGTGAACTAGGAGACTACATGATTTTTCCAGCGTTTCAAATGCTTATTGGAACTTTGATATTTACCTAGAGGAACACTTTATGTTAACATGTTAGTCGTGATAAAACTTTAGTTATATGACCTTATTGCTGTTACACTGATGATATGTAGGCAGATGATGTATTCTGATGGTCAGACTCTGTGTGGGGGGAGGTATCTGTGATTATTGAAAATGAGCAGAGTAATTAATCACTCCTTAATGACTCTGGCAGACAAAGATGTAAAAACAGTGATCCTGAAACATTGTAGCCTTAGGGTCCTTTTGAAGGATTAAAAATATGGTGTAGAATGAAGCAACACATGGAATTAACTGTGTATCGATCCCATGCTCTTTCAAGATATCTTTCAAGATATATGCGTATGGCTCTAAATATTATACAGACTTTGTTTTCATATCCTAAAATTTTATATAAATAGCATACACTGTGTGTGTCTTTCTGCAACTTTTTTATTTCCTCAATATTATGTGGTATCTTTGACATCTATCTGTATTGACACAAGTATCCCTGGTTTAAGTTCCTTTTAATACTCCATCACATGAATGTACCACATTTAACCAAATACTCTGGATGTGGATAACACAGGGCACACATGGAAGTAAAATTAATTGAAGATTGCTGAGAGCTTTTGCATTCAGTGATTTGTGCTCTTTGCTGTTTAGAATTTTGTACACCAAAATGGAAAACATATTATACAAAACCCAGATTTATGTATCGATATATTCAATTAAAGTGCATAGTATACAGGGCATTGATACTTTGTGTGGGAAATATTTCTGCAACCACTCATTCATTTCAGGCCTGCATTGCCTTTCTTTTGCAATACTGCTTTGTACTGTGTCTCCTTCCATTTCTTTATGTGCTTCTGGAATTCCTACTCACCTTAGTAGTTATAGGGATGTCTCTCCAACGCAGAGAAATTGGTTAACCCTTTCTTGAATCATTACTATCCTAGTACCTGCCACTTTCATATAAAGCTTTCATAACCTGCCTTGTGCCCACATCTCCATCGTCAGCCCCCTCCCTGTGTGGTTTTTCTGTGGCATTATGGAAAGGGGGAAAGCCCCTTTCAGCAGTCCCTCTATTTTAGACAGATGCATGTGCACTTTCAGGCTTCTCTCATTCTCCTGCTGCTTCCTGGCCTGCTCTCACTTTCTCCTGACCTCTGCACCTTCTAATCAGGCTCACCTCACTCCTTCAGTCTCAGGTCAGGCCTGATCCTGGGAAATCCATGTTCCTTTATATCCCTTTAGTCACAGTGCCAATATTTATTGAGCAAAATAGGTAGAGATTGATTTTCCAAAGATGTTTTTGATGGTTATTCCCTACAATCCAGGAGCAGAGGAGTCAGTCATCAAAAGAAATGACTGCCAGTTCAGGTGGGGAAGTTAGAGGAGAGAAATCAGTACAGTCCTAAGGCGGTCCTAAGGAGGGTGATGCCTGTTTATCTGCAGAAGAGCCAGAATGAAAGAGGTCTTCACATGGCAGCCTGAGTCTTAAAAGATGGAAGGAAAGTTTTCAGAATAGCAGAGGAAAGTGTTTGTGATATAAGGAACAAGGTATACGCTAATAAATGTAGAATAAGTAAGAGAAATTTAAGCAATATTTATAGAGAACCACATGCCGTGCATGTAGTTATAAAGGTACCTTTAATGTTATGAAGTAGACACAGCAGCACATAGTGTTCCATATATGTTTTTGCTATGCTTTAAAATTTTGCTTTGTTTCTGATGGTTTTATTTGTTTCTGTTGGGTGGATGAATTGGTAGGTGGATCTCTGACGTGGGTTTATGCCAGGTAGCTGGTGACATCTAGTGCCTCCCTGAGTGGTTTCTTGAAGTTTTACATAAATAGGATCATTTTATAAACTAGTAAACATTCTACCACACATTAAGCTTCATTTACACTCTCTCAATTTATACAATGAAAATCTTTAATTTTTTGTTTTAATGAAGACAAAAACTTTAATGCATTTGTTCTAAGTAGCTGATTTTAACTAAATCTGTGGAATTGACAGCAAAACAAGACTTTGACACAACATCAGAGCAAGGGGAACAAGAACCCAAAGGACGTGAAATTCTGGCGATACAGGTATGAGAAATTTTTTTTTTTTTTTTTTTTTTTTGAGACAGAGTCTCACTTTATTGCCCAGGCTAGAGTGAGTGCCGTGGCGTCAGCCTAGCTCACAGCAACCTCAAACTCCTGGGCTCAAGCGATCCTCCTGCCTCAGCCTCCCGAGTAGCTGGGACTACAGGCATGCGCCACCATGCCCGGCTCATTTTTTTCTATATATATTAGTTGGCCAATTAATTTCTTTCTATTTATAGTAGAGATGGGGTCTCGCTCTTGCTCAGGCTGGTCTCGAACTCCTGAGCTCAAACGATCCGCCCACCTCAGCCTCCCAGAGAGCTAGGATTACAGGCGTGAGCCACCGCACCCGGCTAGAGAAAATTATATTAAATTTAATATTGTTTTCTTTGCATGACTGAGATGAACAGCACATGGGAATTATCCTTTTGGAATAGTATTTTAGAATCGGTGAGTTATAACTGAATAATATTAGATACCTTTTAAGTAGTAATAAAACTCAAAAGATTATTATACTGAATAGTAACTTATAGCTAATCTTTTCCCTTTGAATAGAGGCACAGGATTTATGGAAGTTTGTTTTTTCTTCAATTTTTGTAACCTCTTTTCATGATAAGGAAGGTAACATCAAGAACTGACACGTAGTACTAAGCCATCGAAATTGTGAACGATTTGAGAATGATGGCCATTGAGTTGGACTCAAGTCAAAAGAGTAAATCATTCCCAATGTTTCAAAATGTACATTTTCATATTGCTAGTCAACAATGCCTATGGTAAATATTTCCTCAGCCTTGTGGTCTCTGATTCCCTTCAGTGTTTACATTGAGGAAGAGGATGGACTCAGGAAGTCTGTGCCTATGAAGGAACTCGTACCTCGCAGAATGGGGCCTTAGGTGTTAGGGAATACCAGTAAACGTCTAACTTATTTCTGTACAGGAAATCATTGAATGGTATCAAAATTATGATGTCCACTGTCATAAGCGGGTGTTAGAATATAGTAGATGTGGATTGAAGGAGACACTCTGTGTCGGTACAAAACGCTGTCATGTTGCGGTGTGCAGTTTGCCTTAAGATTTAAGGATTGGCTTATGTTTCTGAATGATGTTGATTTCCACTCCTAGTAATGTGAAGTTTTCATAGTCTCAGGTATGAACCCATAGAAACAGTGCTGAAATGCATTGTAAGGGGTCACTATTGAAGGTGCGATACACTTTCTTTTGAAGCCCACCGAGCGTGCATTCATTCCTGATGTTATCGGTGTGACAATCGGTGGACGAAGAATAGGGGTTCAACCAGCCAAACAAGGTACGTATTTTTGTTGGTGTTATTTAGAGACAAGGTCTTGTGGTATCACTCAGGCTGATGTGCAGTGGCCCAGTCGGGGCTTACTAGAACCTCAGACTCCTGGGCTAGAGGTTTTTTTTCCCTCCATGAAGTTCCCAGTGTGCAATCCCTGACTTTGTTTGGGAATTGGGGGAGGTGAATTAGGAGACTGCATGATTTTTCCACTGTTTCAGTTGCTTATTAGAATTCTGGTCTTTACCTAGAGATGCATTCTGCTAACATGTTAGTCATGATTTAACCTTAGGTATTTTATTTTCTTGTCATTAGATTTATGATATTTAGGAAGTTATATGTTATTCATTGCTAGACTGTATGTCTGTGTGTGTGGGGGGCAGGTATCTGTGATTAATGAAAACAGGAAAGGAATGAATCATTTCTTAATGACTATTTGGTAGACAGTGTCTTTAAAATGGTGATCCTGAAACTTTGTGGCCTTTAGGGTCCTTTTGAAGAATTAGAAAATATTGTGTGGAATGAAGGAACACCTGGAATGAGCCGGGTATCGTTCTCATGCCTTCTCAAGATATGTTTCTACGTATGTGTGTCTTTCTGAGTATTATATACACTTTGTTTTCATGTCCCAAAGTTTTAGGTAAAGAGCATACACTGTATGTATCTCTCTGTATTTTTTTTCATTTCCTCCACACTATGTAATGTATTTGAGTCTATCTGTATAGACACAAGTTTCCCTGGTTTAATTTATTTAAAGTTCCTTATAAAACTCCATCATATGAATGTACCGCATTTAACCAAATACTCTGGATGTGGATAACACAGGGCTCAAATGGAAGTAAAATTAATTGAAGATTTCTGAGAGCTTTTGCATTAAGTGGTGTGTAGCCTTTGCTGTTTAGAATATTGTATACCAAAATGGAAAACGTACAATACAAAACCCAGATTTATGTATTGATGTATTCAATTAAAGTACAAAGTATACAGGGCACTGTGGGAAATATTTCTGCCACCACTTATTCATTTCAGGCCTGCATTACCTTTCTTTTGCAGTACTGCTTTGTACTTTGTCTCCTTCCATTTCTTTATGTGCCTCCGGAATTCCTACTCACCTTAGTAGTTATAGGGATGTCTCTCCAACGCAGAGAAAATGATTAACATTTCCTTGAATCATTACTATCCTAGTACCTGCCACTTTCATATAAAGCTTTCATAACCTGCCTTGTGCCCACATCTCCATCGTCAGCCCCCTCCCTGTGTGGTTTTTCTGTGGCATTATGGAAAGGGGGAAAGCCCCTTTCAGCAGTCCCTCTATTTTAGACAGATGCATGTGCACTTTCAGGCTTCTCTCATTCTCCTGCTGCTTCCTGGCCTGCTCTCACTTTCTCCTGACCTCTGCACCTTCTAATCAGGCTCACCTCACTCCTTCAGTCTCAGGTCAGGCCTGATCCTGGGAAATCCATGTTCCTTTATATCCCTTTAGTCACAGTGCCAATATTTATTGAGCAAAATAGGTAGAGATTGGCCGGGCGTGGTGGCTCACGCCTATAATCCTAGCACTCTGGGAGGCAGGGGTGGGAGGATTGCTCAAGGTCAGGAGTTCGAAACCATCCTGAGCGAGACCCCGTCTCTACTAAAAATAGAAAGAAATTAATTGGCCAACTAAAAATATATATACAAAAAATTAGCCAGGCATGGTGGCACATGCCTGTAGTCCCAGCTACTCAGGAGGCTGAGGCAGTAGGATCGCTTGAGCCCAGGAGATTGAGGTTGCTGTGAGCTAGGCTGATGCCACGGCACTCACTCTAGCCTGGGCAACAAAGTGAGACTCTGTCTTGGAAAAAAAAAAAAAATAGGTAGAGATAGTTTGCCGAAAAATGTTTTGAAGGATTGTTCTCTACAGTTCAGAAGCAGAGGGGAGAGTCTTGGGAAGAATTGGCTTACAGTTCAGGTGGGGTAGTTAGAGTAGAGAAATCTGTAAGGTGCTACGGCAGGCAGCCCTAAGGAAGGAGATGCTTGTTCATCTTGGGAAAGAGCTAGAATCAAGGAGGACTTCACATAACAACTTGAGTCTGAAATTGGGAAGGAATTTTGTCAGAATAGCAGAGGAAAGTGTTTGCAATACAAGGAACAGGGTGTACGCTGTTAAAGGTAGAAAAAGTAAGAGAAATTTTAATAATCTTTATGAGAACCACATGCTCTGCATGTGTCTAAAAAGGTACTGTTAATGTTGTGAAGTAGACAACAGAACACGGTTTCCTTCGTATGTTTTGCTATACTTTAAAATTTTGCATTGTTTCTGATGGGTTTGTTCATTTCTGTTGGGTGGATGAATTTGTGAGTGAATCTGTGAGTTGTTTGTTTGCTAGGTACCTGGTGGCATCTAGTGCCTTCCCTAGTGGTTTCTTGAAGTTTTAGGTAATTAGAAGCATTTTTTTAAAGAAGGAGATATTCTGGTACAGATTATGTTTCATTGACAGTTTTTCATTTTTTAAAATAAATATTCTGTTTTTTTATTTCAGTATATTATGGGGGTACAAATGTGTAGGTTACGTGTATTGCCCTTGCTCCCCCACCCCAGAGTCAGAACTTCAAGTTTCAAGTTACAGATGCAAAAAAAAAAATGCTTTACATTTCTATCTTTTTATGAAGATTGTAGCTCTTATGGAACTGTTCTAAGTAACTCATTTTAACCAAATTATGTGGATTTGACAGCTCAAGGAGACTTTGTGGCAACATCACAGCAAGTGAAAGATCTTCAAGGAAGGGAAAAGAACCATCCACAGGCATGAGAAAATTATATTTAAATTCCTGGTTTAATATATATATTTTTTGAGTTAATAATGCAACCCAGTCCAAGGCACTTTTCCTTTTGCAATGGCATTTTAGGATCAATGGGTTATAATTTAATATTTAATGTTAAAATTATTTTAAGTAGTTATAAAACTGAAAACATTTTAAAATTGAATAGTAACTTATATCTAATCTTTGCTCTTGGAATCCGAGAGGCAAAGGATTTCTGGAATTTTGTTTGCTCTTTAATTTTATAAGCTCATTACATGATAAGGAATGTAACACTGAGAACAGACTGTTATACTCAGCAAACAAAATTATGAACAATTTCACAGTGATGGCCCTTAATTTGGACTCACGTTAAAAGAGCAATCATTCCCAATGTTTCCAAATTTACATTGTTATGTTGCTAGTTGGTAAGGCCTAGGTTAAATATGTCTTCTGCATTGTGGTCTCTGATTCACTTCAGTGTCTACATTCAGGGAGACAGTGGAGTCATGAAGCCTGTGCCTCTGAAGAGAATCATTCCTCCCAAAATGAGGCCGTTGGTATTAGGGTACACCAGTAAGTTTTTCACTTACTCATATGCTCCCAGTCTGGATGTGGTATCCAAATTATTTTGTCCACTGTCATTGGTGTGCTTTAGAATGTACTAGACCTGGACTTAATAGGTAGTCTGTGTAGGTACCTGACACTGTCATATTATGTTCTGTAATTTGAATTAACATTGAAGGATTGGCGTTTCTTTCCGACTGGTGTTGATTTTCTTTCCTAACAAGGTTAGGTTTGCCTATTTCCATTTATTAACCTTTAGAAACACTACCGAAATACAGTGTAGGGGTTCATTATTTTACATATGATGAGGTAAAATCATTTTAAAGGAGGAAAGCTTTGTAATGGTCGAAATCATCTGCACATTCATTTTTGGTGTGCTTAAAAGGTAATAAATTATGTTAATTCCTACCCAAGTGTCACAAATTTGCTAGTTCATGCTTTTTTCTTACTGTTGTCTAAGCAAAGTTATTTTTCACGTCCCAGTGATGTGTGGGTACGTAAATTTAGGTTGAAGAAGTTCTCCTGGTAAATTACAATTATTTTGGAAGTTTCTTTTCCTATATTTCATTGGTAATGAAAAAATTATTTTGAAATCATGCATCCTGACAGAAAACACAACTTGGAATCTCAACACATTAATCATCTACCTTTGCATATGAAGACGTGTCTCAAGAAGTAGAAGTAAATAAGGATTGTGGTCAGCAGAAAGTATCTGTATGTTCATGACTTCTTTACGTCCAGAGTATGACCAACTGTGAATCAAACAAGGCAAAGTTGAGTGGAGAAATTAATTACCCCAAGATTTGGTGAATTTGTGAATAATACAGAACTCATGCTTGTCCTTCAGACAAGTCACTGGCGAGTACTGCTTTGTGTACGGCATTGCTGCAGCATCGCCTCCTGAGTCAGGAAGCCTCAGAACAATGTGTGAGAGCCCTGATCAAAAGAAGAGGAAGGCAGGGCAAGTTTTTGCCAGTTTAAAACCAAGATGGTGGAGGAACACCACCCCTGCCACAAATATTCCTCCCCTTGTTTAGCCCGTTGCTTAAATGGAAAGACAAGAGGACGCCAGGGCCAGTCTTGTTCTGCAGGGAGGGCTGCGTCTCTTCTGTGTGTGGAGTAGACTTTGTAACTTTCTATAGTTTTTGAATGAATCTTGATTTTACTTTATCTTGCTGGCTTGCTCCAGAATTCTTTGTTGTATGAAGCCAAGGACCCACTTGGACTTCAAGTGGCTCTCAGCTTTGGGAGTCACTTTCCTATGTCATCCTTAGGCAGAGATACTGCACGATAACTCTAAAGGAGGAATAAGCTTAAAGGGAACACCCTCTAGCTTGACAAAAAAGACATTTGAGTGTGAGGATAAAGACACACACTGAGAGCATCCATCTCTGTAGCATTCCAGGCATTTCCTGAACCTCAGACCTCAGTCTTGGAAATGTCTTTTTATCTCATTCCTGCTTTGTGTCCCTAGAATGCTCTTGTCAGTGATCTTCTCAGCTGTATTTAAATGAAAATACATTATGCTGTGAAAATGGTAACAACCCAGAGAGACACTGAGCATGTTTTTAACAATGGTGAGGAAAAACTTTTAATGGTACAGACACCATAATAGCAAGGAACTCAGAAGTTACACGTGAAATGAAAAACACCAAGAGTTTGATATGGAAGTGACAAAAAATATGACCCCAACCACCAGTAATTGGAAATTGGACATTGGAAATAGGCCTCAGTCTAGTGATCCAAAAGCCTTTTCAGTTCGTGGCTTAGCTGCTGCAAAGAAATGAAGCACATGCTTCACACAAAAAGGCACAGTATTTCTGCTGTTACAGACACTTATAAGAAGAGGAAACTAATATATGCATGCAGGAGTGTTCCCGAAGGCATTATTTGATAAGAGCAATGCTAGTCATTATAAAATCTTGAAAAGTGCGTTAGAAAATGCAAGTTCTTCTTCACCACGTAGTTACAGAACATTCTGAAATTTCAAAGAAATGAAATAAAACAGTACATGTAAAAGAAGAGATACAGCAAGGTGTGCAAAGGTTTAAGGATGGGGTAGGTAAGATACAGGTAGAGTTCCTGGCTTTTGAGAAAGGAAAAGTTCAAGATCAAAAAGAGGTAGAAGGCTCACTTGCCATTGCTCTGGTTTTTGCTTTATTGATTGTCTGATTCATTCTAAATTTCTACTTATGAATGTCGTATTAATCACATCTGTTCACCATTTTACTCTTAACCTGGAATGACCAGAAAGCAGAAAGTGGGTTAAGTATCTTCATCATGATTTTTTTTTCATCATTATATTGTGTAGAAAAGAAGATGTGTGCAAGGAAGTACCTGGCACATTATAGGTGCTTCAACAAGAAATTTTTTGATTCTTGCCTTTTTATTAAGCCTCCTATACTTTCTTGACATTATTTGTTAACCGGGAAAGAGTTGTGTGCTATATGTACTATTTGGTTGCTTTTATTTAAACATAAGATAAAGGAAAGGTTTTGTTTTTCTTACTTTGGTGTCCTTTTATTCAACCATTTTTTCCTATCCGTATAAATTTTATCAAAGAATATTTTTTCCCGGCCTTGTTTACCTAAATAAAGCAGCTTGGACAATGTTCAGCTTATCTTCAACATGACATACTCGAGAGTTTCCCATTCTGCAAAGTATCTAGTTTTAACACTAAAAATATTTCTGGAATATTTTTCTAAAATATTTTCTAGAAAATATTTAATGCCTTTAGTATAACAGCCAGGGTATTATATTTTTAAGAATGTTCTCTTATTTTTGGTGGGGAATAATGTATTTTGAAGCAAGTTAATTTTTTAAATATGGACACAAATTAATATTTTGTCTGTGAATATGTTTCCCTTGCCCATCCATGCTCGGTTTCCAGAATCAATAGTGATATGCTAATGAAAGATAAGCTTCATGTAGAGAGTATAGTTGAGGTCTTCTATTGAAATGTTTTGGTTTTCAATACCCGTTTCCCTTATTTATGAGTATAATTGATTTTACAGTAGAAAATTGAGATATTTTTCAAGAAAGTGATTAGGAAATCCCGATGGAACTTCTTCTTATAATTTAATTGAAACTGAGTATCGTTATTAATTTTAACAGAGTTTCTCAGAGAATCTTAAGCAGAAGGATCTTGGTGATTCTTCTGGGGCTGCCAGTGCAAAAGGAAAAAAGACAGTAACTGAGGAAGCAGAAGGTAAGAAGCGTATTTCATTGAAAAAGTCATTTGTGAGAAAGGTTATTGAAACACATGGGCACTGACATAATCTACTAGGCTAGGAAAATCACCTGTTAAATGCATAGTCAACAACAACAAGAAAAGAGAAGTGAAATGGTTGTATGTTATCAGGTGTCCGCAACAGAGGGATGTGAGAGTGCCACAAAGGAAGTGAATTCTTAGTTCCATTTCAAGATAGTCTAACACAGGAGGAAAGGCTGAAAGTCAGGAAGGGGAAAGGAGAAAAAGAGGGAATGAAGAATGGGCAAGGCAGAGAGTACAGGAGGGAGTCCTTGAAGGGAAAAGGAACAGGTGTATATAATGCAGGGTGCTGAAATAAAATAATTCTTCCTTAATAAAAGGTAGAGCCAGGCATTAGAATGGTGGGAAGAAAATCATGTGAGCTCCCAGTACCAACATGGGCCAGAGAAGCAGTGCAAAATTTTCCCGCTCTTCCTGCGTTCCTCACTGTTGGGAAGGTGTTAAGGATTGAGGCCCCTGATCACGCAGAGCTATGTTCCATCTACCATAGAGGCATTGAAGCATATGTGGTCAGCCATAGGTGTGTGTAATGTAATGTCTTATAAAACGATGTTTCTTCATATCCTACAGTCATGTAGTTCAAAATTAGGGAATTGGAAAGAAGAGAGTAGGGTTAGTTATGGAGAGATCGGGGAGGCTATGTAGCCTCTTAAAAAGGCCATTAGAAACTTTCTGATTTGTACTGCCATTTCAGTTTGGAGAGATGCAATAGGAAGCAACTTGATGCTGGATTCTAAAGGGGTAAGTTCAGGTAAGGGAATGTGGAGGCACACTCAGTACAGACCAGGGCTCCTCAAACTTTAAGAAATCAGCCGGGGACCTTGTTAAAAATGCACCTTGTGTGATTCAGTAGGTCTGGGATTCTGCTTTTTTAATACATCTTCAGGTGATGCTGATGATGGTTGTCCTCGGACCACACTGAGTAGCAAGGGTATAGACTGCCCTGTAGAGAAATCTGGTAGAAGAGCCATTCCTGAACCGTTCCACCAAAGGAGAATCAAAGGAGAGCCTTATTTTGCTCTTATTTCTGAGCATGTTTGTAGCCATAGGGGAAAGAACAAACAAATGAAAACATCACAATTGCAGACATAAAATATTGCTGCTAAACAGAAAAGAAGTGGTGGAAATGATGTGTGAAAAGAATGGAGACCTCTGATTTGGAGATTGGTTTTGTAAGGGAAAAGGGATTGTGAGTGGGTACAGAGGGAGGAAAGAAAGAAGTTAGCTAGGCAGTTTTGCAGTTGATGATGAGGAAACTTGAGAGAAGTCACTTCAGATGGATGCTGGAAATTTGCACTCACACATCAGATTAGGTTATTGCTGCCCCAGAGATTACTGGAAGGAGAGAGGAGTGGTGGAATTGGGGTAAATCACCGTCATTCATTTCTCCTCTCTGTACCTGTTAGGCATCAAGATGTATATTAGTAAATCAAGCGAGATGTGATATTAATGAAATGTGATTAATTTGAATATAGAAGCATTGCTTTTTTTCAGAAAACTATTTATATATATATAAAATAGCTGTTTCATAAATATCATTACGACATTACCATAAATACCTTTGAAAAGTAATATTAGAAACTATAAAATTATATAGCGTATTTCTTGAACTTTGTTTTTATTTTCAATGAATACGTCATTGATTTGAAATATAAAGGTGTACCCTCCCCCATATCATTGACATGTGGGGTGTTGGTCTGTTCACCCTTTTGGATAGTCCCTTGTTTCTTGGTTTTACCTTTTGTTGTATTTTTTTTTAAGAGTCGTGAGGTATTTTTTTAAGGTGATTATACTGGTGTGTATCTGTTGTGCTAATTTTTATACAATGCTGTCCTGAGTAATTTGCGCAGGGCAGGTCTGGTCATGGCAAATTCCCTCAGTGTTTGCATGTCTGGAAAACATTTAATTTCTCCATCAATTGTGAATCTTTGTTTTGCACGTTACAACATTCTAGGCTGATGGTTTTTCTGTTTAAGTCAATTGAAGATGGGGTCCCATTCCCTTCTGGTGTGTTGCATTAAAGATATACCGTTGGGTTTAGCTATGAGCCTGATTATTTATTCCTTCAGGGTCATGATTTGCTTCTCTGATCAAAGATCACTGTTCACATTGGTATGTGTGTACTTTGCTATTTGAGTTATTTTCATTGAAACATAATCTCACTTTTAAAATATTAATTGTAATGGATTATTTTCTTGATGAGCACCTGGATTTGATTGGCTAGGATTTTTTTGAGAATTTTTGCATCTATATTCATAAGGGATATTGGTCTGTAGTTTTCTTCTTTTTAATTTTTTTTGCATCCTTTCCTGGTTTTGGTATCAGGGTTATGTTTGCTTCATAAAATGTGGTGGGGAAGATTCTATCCTTCTCGATGTTGTGGAATAATTTCTGCAGGATAGGCATCAGTTCTTCTTTGTAGGTGTGGTAAAATTCGGGTGTGAAACCATCTGGTCCAGGACTTTTCTTTTTAGGAAGGTTTTTTATTGCTGTTTCAATTTCAGTACTTGATATTGGTCTGCTCAGGAATTCTCTCTCTTTCTGGTTGAGCCTAGGGAGGCTGTGTGTTTCTAAGAAATTGTCCATTTCCTCCACATTTTCCAGTTTGTGTGCATAGAGGTTTTTGTAGTATTCATAAATTATATCTTGTATCTCTGTGGCATCAATTGTAATTTCTCCTTTATTGTTCCTGATGGAGCTTATTAGATATTTTTCTTTTCTGCTTTTTGTTAGTCTAGCCAATGGCATGTCAATTTTGTTTATTTTTTCAAAGAACCAACTTTTTGTTTTATTAATCTTCCATATAGTTTCCCTGTTGTCAATTTCATTTAGTTCTGATTTGCTCTTAATGATTTCACTTCTTCTGCTGGGTTTGGGGTTGGTCTGTTCTTCTTTTTTCCAGCTCTTTGAGACGATTCATTAGGTTGTCTCTTTGTAATCTTTTCAACTTTTGGATATAGGCATTTATGGAAATAAATTTTCCTCTCAGGACTGCTTTAGCTGTGTCCCACTGGTTTTGGTAACTTGTGTCACCTTTGTCATTTAGTTCAAAGAATCTTTTGATTTCCATCTTGATTTCCTCGTTCATGAAGTGATCATTCAACAGAAGGTTGTTTAGTTTCCATGACTTTGTGTAGAAATGAGAACTCCTGTTAGGATTGATTTCTACATTTAATCCATTGTGGTCTGAAAAGATACATGGTATAATTTCTATTTTTTTAAATTTTTTGAGATGTGCTTTCTATACTAGGATATGGCCAATCTTAGAGAATGACCAATGAGCTGATGAGAAGAACGTATATTCAGTGGTTTTGGGGTAGAATGTCCTGTAAATGCCAGTCAGGCCCATTTGTTCTAGAGTTCTGTTTAAGTCCATTATTTTTTGTTAATTTTCTGTTTGGAGGATCTGTCCTTTGCTGTCAGTGGGGTGTTAAAGTCTCCGACTATTATGGTGTTGTCATTTATCCATTTATTTAGATCAAGTAGAGTTTGCTTTATGAATCTGGGTGCACCAAGGTTGGGTGCGTATATATTTAGAATTTTTATGCCTTCTTGTTGAACTGTACCCTTCACCATTATATAATGACCTTCTTTGTCTTTTATTACTTTTGTTGATTTAAAAACTAAGTTATCTGTAATCAGCACCACCATGCCAGCTTTCTTTTGGCTTCCGTTTGCTTGAAGTATTGTTCTCCACCCCTTTATCTTTAGTCTAATCACAGCCAAGTGGGCTTCATCCCAGGGATGCAGGGATGATTCAGCATACACAAATCTATAAATGTAATTCACCATATAAACAGAAGCAAAAATAAAGACCATATGATCCTCTCAATAGATGCAGAAAAAGCATTTGACAAAATTCAACACCCTTTTATGATAAGAACGCTCAACAAAATAGGCATAGACAGGGCTTACCTAAAAATGGTACAAGCCATATATGACAAACCCACAGCCAATATCATACTGAATGGGGAAAAATTGAAAGCATTCCCACTTAGAACTGGAACTAGACAAGGTTGCCTACTATCTCTACTTCTGTTCAACATAGTGCTGGAAGTCCTTACTACAGCAATCAGACAAGAGAGTGGAATTGAGGGTGTCCAAATGGGAGCAGAAGAGATCAAACTCTCACTCTTTGCTGATGACATGATATTATACCTAGAAAACCCCAAGGATTCAACCAAGAGACTGATCTGATAAATGAATTTGGTAAAGTCTCAGGATACAAAATCAATACACAGAAATCAGAGGCATTCATATACGCCAACAACAGTCCAAGTGAGAACCAAATCAAAGACTCAATTCCCTTCAAAATAGCAACAAAGAAAATAAAGTACCTAGGAATATATTTAACTAAGGAGATAAAAGACTTCTACAGGGAGAACTATGAAACACTGATGAAAGAAATGGCAGAGGATGTAAACAGGTGGAAGAATATACCATGCTCATGGGTCAGCAAAATCAATGTTGTTAAAATGTCTATACTACCCAAAGTGACCTACAGAGTCAGTGCAATCCCTATTAAAATACCATCATCATTTTTCACAGATATAGAAAAAATAATTTTATACTTCGTATGGAACCAGAGAAGACTCTGTATAGCAAAATCAATCCTAGGGAATAAAAACAAAATAGGAGGTATCAATTTACCAGATTTCAAACTATACTACAAGGCTATAGTAATTAAAATAGCATTAAACTGGCACAAGAACAGGGACATTGACCAGTGGAAAAGAACAGATAACCCAGATATAAAACCATCCTCATATAGCCAACTAATCTTCGACAAAGCAGACAAAAACATACACTGGGGAAAAGAATCCTTATTCAATAAATGGTGCTGGGAAAACTGGATAGCCACATGCAGAAGACTGAAACAGGACCTACACCTTTCACCTCTCACAAAAATGAGCTCACGCTGGGTAACAGACTTGAACTTTAGGTATGAAACTATTAGAATCCTAGAGGAAAACGTTGGAAATACTCTAGACATTGGCCTAGGCAAAGAATTTATGAAGAAGACCCCAAAGGCAATCAAAGCAGCAAAAAAAATAAATAAATGGGACCTGATCAAATTAACACACTTATGCATAGCCAAAGAAACTGTCAAGAGAGCAAACAGACAACCTACAAAATGGGAGAAAATTTTCGCAAGCTACACATCTGATTAAGGGCTGATAACTAGAATTTATTTAGAACTCAGGAAAATCAGCAAGAAAAAATCAAACAACCCTATCAAAAAGTGGGAAAAGGAGATGAACAGAAATTTTTCAAAAGAAGACAGAATAAAGGCCAATAAACATGAAAAAATGCTCAACATCTCTAATCATCAGGGAAATGCAAATCAAAACTTCAGTGAGATATCACTTATCTCCAGTAAGAATGGCTTTTATCAAAAAGTCCCCAAACAGTAAATGTTGGCGTGGATACGGAAAGATAGGAACACTTCTACACTGCTGGTGGGACTGCAAACTAGTTCAGCCTCTGTGGAAAGCAATATGGAGATACCTTAAAGCGATACAAGTAGATCTACCATTTGATCCAGCAATTCCACTACTGGGCATCTACCCAAAAGATCAGATGACACTCTACAAATGGGACACCTGCACTCGAATGTTGATAGCAGCACAATTCACAATCACAGAGGTGTGGAAACAACCCAGGTGCCCATCAGTACATGAGTGGATTAATAAAATGTGGTGTATGTATATACCATGGAGTACTATTCAGCTTTAAGAACCAATGGTGATATAGCACCTCTTGTATTTTCCTGGATAGAGCTGGAACCCATTCTACTAAGTGATGTATCTAAAGAATGGAAAAACAAGCACCACATGTACTCACCAGCAATTGGTATTAATTGCTGAAATAAAATAATAATAAAATATTAATTGTATATTGCATTAAACGTATATTCCTATTTTTCTTTAGTTCATTCCGTCATGTTGCTGTCTGCATGAAAAAAACAACACAGAAAACATAAAGTAGTTATTTTCAAAACCTAACTATAGGATTCAGCTCAATACTAACTCTCCGTGACTGTATGATTGGCCTTGTCATATTTACATTGATTGTATGTGCCTTTTGTTTGTTAGGGCCTCCTGAGAAACATCATGTGTTGAAAGTAAAAACATTTATTTTTTTAATCTGGAATTATTTACCAAACATTGTATGAAATGTACATTACTTATGATACATTTTGTTTCAAAGACTGTTGGGCATACTATTACAAGATAAGTTTCTAGTTTGAAGAAAGCAGTAGGAAGGAAGAATGTGCAGATATCCAGATCAGGTAATTTTGTTGTTGTTGTTTTAGAAACACGGCTTTGCTGTGTCATGCTGGGTCCAGTGCACTGGCCTGATCGTAGCTAACATAGTTCACCTTTGAACTCCTGGGATCAAGAGGTCCTTCTGCCTCCCTTAAGTTCCCATTTGGAATCCCTGTACTCATTATGGAATGCACAGGTGAATCACGAGACTCCACAATTTTTACAGTGTTTCCAATGCTCATGGGAATTCTGATCTTTACCTAGAGAAATGCTTTATAGTAATATGTTAATTTAAAAATATTAAGGGGGTACAAATATTTTTGTTTACATCAGTCGCTTTTGTAATGCTTGTGCCATGGCTATAGGTATGCCCATTACCCAAATAGTGTTCATTGTACCCATTAGGTAGGTTTTTGCCCCTCCCTTCCTCATGCTGCCACTTGAGTTCCGCTGAATTTTACTTCTATCTGTGCACATGTGTGCTCATTAGTACAGGTGATGTTTGTTATTTGTTTGCATTGTTTGTGGGTTTTTTTTTTTTTTTTTTTTGGCAATCTTGAGTTACCTCACTTAGGAGAATGGCCTCAAGTTCCATTGAAATTGCTTCAAAAGGCATTAATTTGTCATTTTTCATGGCTGAGTAGTAATCTATGGCATACATATACCATATTTTATTAATCCACTCATGAATTGTTGTGCACTTGGGTTGGCATCTACATCTTTACAATTGTGAGTTGTGCTGCAATAAACATTTGAGTGCATGTGTCTTTTTGATAGACCGCTTTCCTTTTGGTAGATAAACAGTAGTGGGATTGTTTGATCGAATGGTAGGCCTGCTTTTATTTCTTTGAAGAATCTCCACACTGTTTTCCATAAGGCTTGTACTAACTTGCAGTTCCACCAACAGTGTATGAGTGTTACTTTCTCTCTGCATCCATCCCATCATCTGTTGTTTTTGGACTTTTTAATAAAAGCCATTCCATTTAATAGCAGGGGTAAGGAGATATCTTACCGTAGTTTTAATTTGCATTTCCCTGATGCATAGTGATGTTGAGGATTTTTTCAAGTTTATTGGCCATTTGTCTATCTTCTTTTGAGAAGCTTCTATTGACATCTTTTGCCTGTTTTTTAATGGGGTTGTGTGTTCTTTTCTTGCTGATTTGCTTGAGTTCTTTGTACATTCTGGCTCTTATTAGCCCTTTGTCAGATGTATAGCTTGTGAATATTTTCTCCCATTCTGTAGGTTGTCTATTTGCTCTGTTGGTTATCTCCTCAGCTGTATAGAAGCTTTTTAATGTAATCAAATTCCATTTATTTATTTTTGTTGTTGCCATGATTTCCATTGTGGTCTTTTTCATAAATTCTGTGGGTAGGCTGATATCTAGAAGGGTTTTTCCTATATTTTCCTCTAGAATTCTTATGGTTTCATGTCTCAGGTTTAAGTTTTTTATACACATTGGATTAATTTTTGTGAGTGGTGAGAGAGATAGGGATCCTGGTTCATTCTTCTGCACGTGGCTATCCAGTTTCCAATGGCATTTATTGAAAAGGGGCTTTTCCCCCCCAGTTTACATTGTTGTCTGCGTTGTTGAAGATCAGTTTTTTGTAGGTAGGGGGTTTTATTTCTCTATTTTGTTACACTGGTCTATGTCTCTGTTTTTGTACCAATATAATACTGTTTTGGTTACTGTAGCCTGTAGTACACTTGAAGTCTGGTGATGTGATGCCTTTATATTTGTTATTTTTTCTTAAGATTGCTTTGACTATTCGGCTGATTTCTGGTTCTAAACAATGTGTGAACATACTTTTACTAGATCTGTGAAATATGACGATAGTGTATTTTCATGGAGATTGCATTGAATCATAAATCACTTTGGATAGTATGGACATTTTTACAGTGTTGATTCTGCCAATCCATGAGCATGATATATTTTTCCATTTGTGTCCTCTGTAATTTCTTTCCTCAGGGTTTCATAGTTCTCCCTATAGAGATTTTTCACCTCCTTGCTTAAGTATGAATATATTCCTAGGTATTTTGTGTTCTTTGTAGCTATTGTGAATGTTATTGAATCTTTGATATGTGACTCTCAGCTTGTCTGTTATTTATTGGTGTATAGAAATACTACTGATTTATGTATCTTGAATTTACACCCTGGGACTTCGGTGAACTTAGTTATCAATTTCAGGAGTCTCTTGGTGGAGTCTGTGGGGTTTTCTAGGTAGAAGATTATGTTGTCAGTGAAGTACAATAGTTTGATCTCCTCTTTCCCAATTTGGAAACCCTTTGTTTCTTTGCTTTTCCTGATTGCTCTGGCTGGGAGTTC